>JAQHUG010000317.1:817405-855457 GCA_028555095.1 Dicrostonyx torquatus
AGGTAACAAAGAGAACCCTAAGAGAGATATACATGGATCTTTCTTAGAAGGAAACATACAAGACCTTCTAAGAAAATTAGGAGTGGGGAAAAGGGACAGGGAAAGGGGAAGGGGAAAGGAGGAGGAGAACATGAGGGAATGAGATGCTCAAGAAGGGAGAAGGACAGTGATGCAGAGAAAGGAAAGAGACACCTTGATGGAGGGAGCCATTAAAGGGCTATCAAGAAACATAGCACTAGGGAAAAATCCCAGGAATCCTCCAGGATGACCCAGCTAAGACTCTAAGCAACAGTGGAGAGGATGCCTAAATTTGCCTTTCCCGTAATCAGACTGATGACTATCTTAACTGTCATCATAAACCTCAGCCAGCAGCTGATGGAGACAGATACAAAGATCTACAGCTCGGAACTTTTCAACCCTACAATAAACCAGAAATTCACAAAAGGAAGGCAGCATTCCAGCTGGGGAAGACAGGGTCCTAGGGCCTCCTGCTCATCTGTGATTCTCTGGTGAACTCTAAGTTCATCTCATACTGAAAATGGACCACAATGATCACTTCTTACACTAGCCGCACCTCTGCATGTGTGATGGATCTGCTGGTTAGTCCCTTGCTCCCAAACAGGAGGCAAATGTAGCTCAGGTCATCACCACCTCCCAGTTTCTTCCTTCCTTACCCTTAGTCACATCATATCAGATGTGACCCATCATAAGATCACGACGCTTGAAAAATCATCTCCATGGTGATGGGCAGGACTGGAAATGACATAAGAAATGCTTAGGCAGGCAAGCACTGGAAAAGTGAGGTCACTACTGAGCACATGGCCATTTCTGAAACCAGATTATAGCTGAGAGTAATAGCAGCAAAGGCTGGGACTTACCAATTTGCCTTAACGGTCGGTTAGTGGATATGATTCAAACAATCCAGCTAGCTCATGGACATATAAGTCGTAGAAGGAAAATACCTACAAGAGCAGATCGCCCAGAAGTTTCGGAAATGGGCAAAGGAGGAGTTGTGGGGTTAAATGCCAAGCGGTTAAAAGCACAGAAATGCTACTAGGGAAGGTCTCCAAAGCAAAGGCTTGAGTTCTCTCTATTGCAGGCAAGAGGGAGTCCAGGGATCATGTTAGGATTATTTTTTGTCCCTTTCATCTCTCTCTCACTACCCATTCATGTGACCTAGGGAAACAGATTACAAATTACAGCTGGAATTCAAATTATATAGTCTACTCTGCAGTGTTTGAATCTGGAAGACAAAAATAAAATCACATAAATTAGGTTTATTTCTTTAAGCAGTTCTGGCTAGCGTGAAGACAAAGGAGAGACAGATGTGCAGCACACACCTAGAATCCCAGCAATCAAGAGGCTAAGGTAGTCTCGAATAGCAATCACCCATCACTCACATACATATACATATACATTTTTTAAGAATATCAGATAATTCATAAAATCAACTATACACTGGAGAACGGTGCCAAGAAACAGGCCCAATACCCAGGATAGCTAACTGGAATGTCCAAGTTACTCCTCAGGGCCCATCTGGGTAGGACAGCATCTTTGCTGACTTACTCCACTGCAGCCTAGGGACACCAAAAACAACATGGCTAAGAGTCAAATCTCAGAGGCTCTGAGTCACCATAAGTAACTCTGAAGCTGCTCCTGAGTCTTAGTGAGGCTCCCTTGAGCTTCAGAGTGTGAGATGGTCAGGCCTGATAGGCTAAACAAGATCACAGACCAGCTCCCTCTTGGCGTGGGCTGGAAGAGAGAGGCTGCCTTTGGTTTTTACTGCGAGGGAAGAGTAGTCTGAATAGGGAAATAGAGAATCCTAATCCTAGAGTGGGGGTGTTGCTTTCTGAACGGCCCCCAAAGGCCAATATCCACTATGGTGTAGTAATACTTATGGTGCAATAACTCAGTGCCAGCTTTGAAAAGCACACCATTAAAGTGTGTTTGAAACAACTGTGTGCATAAATGAATACATGTGTAAAAGGGATGCAACATGGATTCCAACAGAAAGTGGGATGGCCCAATCCAGGGACTACAAACTGGAGCCAGTGAGCAGAACCAGCACAAAGCCCAGGCTCCTAGGAACTACCCTGACCTCCAGCAGACAGGGCCAGGGATCCACATGTGTGCAACACCTGCCTCAAGACTCATGGAGAATAGAGTCATAAGGGCTCAAATAAAAGCCTAAACCCAACAGAACCCTCCAGTGATTCCAGAAAATTACAACCATGGCTTGACAGAGGTCACTTCTGAATGATGATGTTCACAGAAAAGATTTCCTTCTGCCTAGAATCTTCTTTTCCTGTCTTCTCCCCGGTAAGAATGTGTGGCTCTAGTAATCAGAGAAGAAAGGGTGAAAGAAAAAGACAAACTCTGGTAGGAGCCACCCCTCCTTCTCTCTTCCTGTCAGAGTAAATAAATCATCTTAGGATAACAATTAGGAGCTAAGTGTGCTAGAGGGAATATGTGTCTGGTGTGTGGTTCAAAGAGAGAATAGCACAGTGGAAAAATGTCTGTACAATCCCAGCACTCAGCCCGCACAGTTTGGTTTGAGTTCCTTGTCAATTCAGTTGCTCCTGACTGAACTCCCATGAATGAAAAAAGAAAGAAAAGAGCCAACGAAATTACTTATTGGGTGCAGACAATGAGTTGCTGCCATGTTTGACAACCTGAGTTTGATCCCTGGAATCCATATGGTAGAAAGAGAGAACCGACTGCTGCAAGCTGTCCTCTGACCTCCATGTGATGCTTACCCTGGCAGGTCCACAAATGCAGAGAGAGAGAGAGAGAGAGAGACAGAGAGAGAGACAGAGAGAGACAGAGAGAGAGACAGAGAGAGACAGAGAGAGAGAACAGAAGAGAGAGAAGACACAGAGAGAGAGGAGGGAGAGAGAGAGAGGAGGGGCAGAGAAAGAGGAGAGAGAGACAGATACAGAGACAGACAAGAGATAAATGTGCTTTTAAACATCAAAAAGGGAGGCTAAAGAGTCGGATCAGCGGTTAAGAGCACTTCCCGAGGGCCAGGGTTCAATTTCTAGCACTCATGTCAACTTAGAACCATCTGTGGTGTCATTTCAGGTCCAAGGGATCTGATGCCCTCTTCTAGCTTCTCTGGGCTTTAGGTACATACATTTTGTATAGACATACATGCAGGCAAAACACCCATACACACAATAAAGTAAACAATTTTTAAAACAAAATAATTTTTAGTTTCAAAAATGAAAAAAGTTGGGGAGGCTAAGGGAGGGAGAAAAGAAATGAATGCCCTAGGTCCTATAGAAAGGGCTTTGACTTTAACTCAACAGGACTGGGGTTTGTACCTTCCAGCCCCACCTCACCCCCACTTTCCCAGAAGGCTATTTGTTCTCCTTCAGAGCAGCTCATTCTGCCCCCCAAAGAATAAGCAGGAACTGTTTTTCTATCAGGAAGTCCTTCTAGGGGAGCACGTAGACACTCTTCCAGCTGCTGTGACTTGAGGAGCAAAGGAGATCATTTCTGAGAAACTGCACCAGTGTTGAGACAAGCAAAACATCCAAGGAGGGTGAGGGTGGACAGAGCTAAGAGACTGACCTGAGAGGCAAGGACTGTTCCCAGGCACCATGTCCAGCCTCCCACAGGCTACGTGTTCAAGACTTACTAAGCCACACAGCCTATCAGGACAGGTCCACACCTCTCATCCGATGCTCTGATCGCCACTGTTAGTGTCTCTGCTTCCTTTGTCCTGCCACTCCCTGCCGACGTGTCCCCCTCCTGTGGAAGCAATGCTGACAGGTCATCTCCTTTACTGGAGGCACATCCAGGTCAAGTGGTGGTGACAAGTTAATGCCTGTGACGGTTAATCTTTACTGTCAGCTCAACTAGGTTTCAAATCAGCAAGGACACAAGCCCTCAGGCCTGTCTATGAGGGCATTTCCAGAGATTTTGGGTGCAGAGAAGATGCACCCTGAATGTGGCTGGCACCATCCCATGGTCTAGAGTCCCAGAATGAATCAAAAGGTGGGAAGCAAGAAACCAGCATTCACCTCTTTGCTTGCTTTCTGTGGACACTGTGTGACCGGCTGGCTCTCGCTCTCCATACCATGTCCTGTCACAATGGACTCTATCCCCTCAACTTGAGCCAAATAAACCCTTCCTTAAGTTGCTTTCTTCAGAAATAAGAAAAGTAGTTAATATGTCACCTTAAAGAGATCTTCTCCCCATGAAGTTAGAAAAGCCAAAGGGGGCACTACATTAGGAGAGAGCCATGAGATGAACAGGGGCATACAGCGAGCTGGTGTCCTCCATACAGGTGAGGGGAGTATTCACTTCCGGCACTGCTTAGACCTCTCAGTGCAAGTTGGTGATAAAAGGCAGAGGGACTGTCCATGCTGTCATTCTGGTTCTAAATTCTCTCTAGACAATATACCTCCTAAGTCCTTGCACTCAAGAAGACGCCACACATGCCTCCCTCAGCGCCCACCAGCTCTCCGAGTCTTATTGTCTTATGAACAAGTCTGTACCTTTTCTATCTTTCTCACTGATGGTCTTTGATTTCTCTAGCCACAAAAAAACATTCACAAACATCAAACAGTGGGGGTCAGAGAGCATGCAGGCCAATCCCTGCCTGTCACAGGATGGAAGGGGGTGCACTGGATGACATGCCTGTCACACGTTAGTGACAGAGCTAGGTCTTGACCTCAAGCCCATGGTCCTCTGTATCTGGCACAGAAGATGGCAGAGCTAGTTCTGTATTTTGCAGTTATTTATAGATCCCTTTGCCAACTTAAATAACAACTCTCTCTCTTAATTCTTGAAGGTGCTGAAAGAGTGAGGGGTTAGAAGTAACTCAAAGAAATTCACGGGCCATGACAACTTTCTCAGAGGAAAGAGCAAAAGCTCTCTCCTTACAGTCCCCCAAATTCAGCCTTGACAGCTCCCCTGAATTCTATTCACAGAATGTCCCTGCATTGCTGCAATAAAAAGTGAAGAAAATGATCGTCTCTTACAGACATGTGGGCTTCAGGGTCAACGCTTCCTGAGCTGCTCTGACTTTTATAGCCTTTTCAATTGGCTGTTCCGTGCCACTCGCAGCATCAATCACTCTCTACCCTTCATCTAAGGCCAGAGCTCCCAGGACCTTTCTTGGTATCATTGAAAACTTAGAGATTGCATGGGTTAACTTTTTTTTTTCCATCCTGCCATCCTTGGCCCTGCAATATAGACTGGCCTGATGCCACTCAGGAACTGGCCACAGGGGCTGCAGTGAAGGTTCAAAGTGCTTGCCTTGCCAATGTGAGGACCTGAATTCAACCCCCAGAACCAATGTTTTTTTTTTTAAAAAAATCTATATAATTTGTAATACCAGTGCTGGAGAGGTAGACACAGGTGGATCCCTGCGGCTCACTAGCCTGTCAGTCTAGCCTACTTGATAAGTTCCAAATCAAGGCTGGAGATGGCTCACAGGTTAAAAGCAAGGGCTGCTCTTTAAGAGGACCCAGGTTCCATTTACAGCACCCATGTGGCAGCTTGCTACTGTCTGCAATTACAGTTCCAAGGGATCTGGCACCCTCACAGAGACATATTTGCAGGCAAAACACCAACAGACATGAAATAAAATAAATAAATCTTTTTAAAAAAAAAAAAAAAGACAAGCTCCAAGCCAATGGGAAATTTTGTCCCAAAAAAAACTAAGGTAGATGGCACCTGAGGACTAACAACCGAAGTTGCTCTCTGGCCTCCACATACATGCACACACATGTGTAACTGCACGTGCATGAAAACACACACACACAATTGGCCACAGGTGCACTCACAAAATGCAGCTATAACATGTGCTGGAGTTGAGCACCTAGGATTAACTAGGCAAATAAGCTTCCNCACCAACAGACATGAAATAAAAAAAATAAATCTTTTTTTAAAAAAAAAAAAAAAGACAAGCTCCAAGCCAATGGGAAATTTTGTCCCAAAAAAAAAAACTAAGGTAGATGGCACCTGAGGAATAACAACCAAAGTTGCTCTCTGGCCTCCACATACATGCACACACATGTGTAACTGCACATGCATGAAAACACACACACAATTGGCCACAGGTGCACTCACAAAATGCAGCTATAACATGTGCTGGAGTTGAGCACCTAGGATTAACTAGGCAAATAAGCTTCCCCTGCAGCAGAAAGCCATGGCAGGCTGCACTCCATGGCAGGCTGGCAATGTGTCCAACTGCCCATTATTTTCAGATCATCAATACCGTTCTCTTCATTATCCAAGTCACTGAGAGTTCACACTGGGCATGGCTGAGTCATCGCCCAAGTGACTCAGTCTCCTGATTAAAAACAGACCAGAAATGCTGGTGAGCTCATCACTGTTTACAGAACGAAGTATCGGCTCCCTAGCAGAACATCCATGGCTTTCTTAAAATGGTCCCAGCCAACCTCACCAGCTCCATCATCCACGTCATCGTAAGCTCCTTTATTTTCTTCCCCATATGACCACTTTCCATGTCTAATGCCTACTGGACTCCAGGAGTCAGCTGATGACGCCTTTTCCAAATACCTACCTTGACTGTCTCTGAGGCCCCCTGTGAACAATGCCACCCTGCATGGCCATCGTTCTTATCAGACTACAGGCTCCAGAGTCTCCACTGTAGAACAAATACTTAACTGTAGACAAGCATTCAAACCAAAGCTTATTTCATGTATGGACAAGAATAAGAAAAGTGCCCTCCTGTGTGGTTGTTGGGAGGAATAAATGAGCTAATGTACGCAGTTGGCATTCAATACAGATTTGCTATTGCTATGCTCTGTGTGCATGGCAGAGAGAAGGCTCATAATTTTTATTGCACTCAATGTCTGCTACACAGTAATTTCTTGCTGAATAGATTAAGAAATTAATATAGCCTACCCAAATAGAACCACTGACTGTTACCTAAATACCCATACCTCGTATGGTCCCTTGTCTTCACAAACTGAAATATTGATAGACCCCACCACCACCCCCTTTTCTACCCGGCAAACTCTTATCTTCTTCAAGACCAAGACCGATGTCAACTCTTCTTTTCACCTCCCACGTTCCACTGGCGCAGATTTATGTGAGCATGCCCAGAACTTCATCCGTGCCTTATTAGCACACGTGCCTTTGTCCTACACTCCCTGCCATTGTCTGTGTATATGACAATCTCTGCCACTCGGCAGTGAACATCTCTGGGACTGTGAGTGTTTGCCATGCCGCCTGCCCCAGCCCCAGCTCAGTAGCTAGTGTATGGCTGGCATATGCCAGGTGCTTAATAATCAAGTGAGAGTTTCCTTAGTGAGTTCAGAGGATTCTCTTTAGGACATACAGGTGTTGGGAGGGGGTATAAAATCCTCTCCTGGGGAGGCCAGGATCTGCCTGTCTGCTTAGCACAACACTGTATTTCTGCTACTTAACAATGCATAAACACCCAAACAATAATTTAAAAAGTAATTTAAAATGAGAAGTTCCTTGGTCTATCATCTAACATCAATCACTTTTGTCTTTGTTCCTTCCCGGCCTTTTATTTATATGAATACATAATTTTACATAGTTGCACGCATAATGTAGATATAATTTGGTATGCTGGATTTTTTTTCTTTCCTTTACTTGAAAGAAATCAAATCAATTGTTTTACCTTCAAAAACAATATTTTTAGCCAGGCAGTGGTGGTGCATGCCTTTAATTCCAGCAGTTGGGAGACAGAAGCAGGCCGATCTCTGAGTTTGAGGCCAGCCTTGTCTACAAAGGGAGTTCAGGATAGCCAGAGCTACATAGAAAAACCCTGTCTCAAAAAACCAATAAATAAATAACATTTTTGCAAACTACCACACTGTGCACAAAACCACTCATTTTGGCTGCATCGCATTCCATGTGGCCATGTCTAATTTACCACTGCTAAACAGAATGCTATGCCAAGTTTTGCTTATGACTTTCCCCTTAATTGGTAAGGTTCTTTTTTTTTTTCAAAAAGAGTTTCCTAAGACTTTAGACTCTAACAAGACAGACAGACTGAGAGCAGGTGAACTGCATATGTTTGTCATGCATGTGGAGAGCAGAGGACAGCCTTGGACATTCCTTGGAATCTGCCCACCATAATTTCTGAGCCAGGAGCACTCACTGGCCTGGAACTCAGCAAGCAGGCTAGGTCAACGCCCCCCCCACACACACACTCCATCTCCCACGCAGATGAGGTTCGCCCATCAGCAAGTCCCACCTGTCTCCAGGCTGAGATTTCAAGGATGCCCGCGCACAGCTTTTCCCACAGGGTTCTGGGTCTCAAACTCGTGTCCTCACACTTGTATAGCAATCACTTCACTGCGTTGTCTCCCCAGGCCCTCCCCTGCTCTTCCGCGTCCCTGCAAAGAGTGTAGCACAGGGTTAAGGTAAGAGTTTAGAGTAATAACTTAAACCTCTGGCTGGGCTCTGGGACCCAACGAGTTCAAGATTTTCATTTGAAAATCATTTAGAACTGCTAGCCTACAAGCCCTGTCCCCAGCCAGCTGAGTCAGAACCGAGAGAACTGAGAAATGTGGGCTTATTAGATGTCTCGGGAATTGCAATACCAGTATGAATCACAGGTCCAGACAGCAAGATATGAGAATTAGCAAAGGCATCATGATAAAGAGCCTGCTCCTTGTTCTAGAGACTTCCAACTCCTCTTCTAGGAATGGTCTCTTTAGGCCACAGGGACCAGGGCATGCAGAGGGCCCTGATCAGTCCTGCAATCGCTTATTCAAGAAGCAAACACAACTGTACTCCTGAATTCCAGTCAGACATATCCAATTCCCTGTTTGACATTTCTGTGACCAATGGCTGGCAGATGCTTCCAGGACTCCGGATCTGCCCCACGTGCATGTCCTGGCAGCAAAGGAAAAGAAAGCTCCCAGATCTCTGAATTCTGAGTCATCTTTGAAACTGTCTCCCTTGGGCAGGAGAGATGGCTCAATGGTTAAAAGAACTTGTTTCAGGAAGATGCTAAGAGGGACATGCATGGATTGCCCTATGAAGAAGAAATAGATAAGATTTCCTGGGTAAACTTGGGATAGGGAGAGGGAAGGAAATGAAGGAATGGGATGGTCGAGTTGGAGGAGGGACAGAGAGGGAGAGCAAGGGAAGAGATATCTTGATAGAGGGAGCCATTATGGGGCGAGGGAGAAACCTGGTGCTACGTAAATTCCCAGGAATCCACGAGAACGATCCAAGCTAAGACTCCTAGCAATAGTGGAGAGGGTGCCTGAACTAACCTTCTCCTGTAATCAGATTGCCATCACAGAACCTTCATCTAGGAACTGGTGGGAACAAATGCAGAGATCCACCGCTAAGCACTAGGCTGACCTCCTGAAGTTCAGTCGAAGAGAGGGAGGATGAATGATATGAGTAGGGGGTGGGGTCAAGATCATGATGGGGAAACCCACAGAGACAGCTGACCCAAGCTAGTGGGAGCTCATAGACTTTGGACAAACAGCTGGAGAGCCTTATGGGACCGAACTAGACCCTCTGAGTGTGGGTGACAGTTCCGTAGCTTGGTCTGTTAGTGGGGCCCTTGGCATTAGGACCAGGATTTATCCCTGGTGCATAAACTAGCTCTTTTGGAGCTCATTCCCTCCGGTGGAGTTCATTCCCAGCCTTGATGTGGGGGCGGGGTGCTTGGTCCTGCCTCAACTTGATATGCCAGGCTCTGTTGACTCCCCATGGGAGGCCTTACCCTCTCCGAGGAGTTGAGGAGTGGATGAGGGGGATGAAGGGTGGGGAAGAGAGAGGGAGAGGAGGGGAAACTGTAAAACTGTGGTTGATACATAAAATAAATAATAATAATAATAGTAATAAAAAGAGTGTTTGTTGCACAGTCAGTGGGGACAAGAATTTGGATTACAGTCATCTTGTAGCACACTTGTAACTCCAGGCCTGAGCTGGGGCTAGGGGTAAAGACAAAAATGTCACTGGTGCTGGTGTCAACCCTGAAAATGTGAGCCCCAGGTTTAGAGAGAGACCTTGCCTCATAGGAGGACATCTGGAGCTGAAGAGTTGGTTCAGTGGTACAGAACACTTGTTGCTCCTACAGAGGACCTGGGTTCAATTTCTACCACCCACATGGTGACTCACAACCGTCTGTAACTCTAGTCCCAGGGGATCCAGCACCCTCTTCTGACCTCCACAGGCACCAGGCATGCACATGGTACACAGGCATACATGAAGGCAAAACACTCATACACATAAATATATGTGTGTGTGTGTGTGTGCATGTGTGTGTCCCAGAGTCCCTGGAGGGCCTGAACCATGTGTCCATGTCTGTGTCTCCTTCTCTTCCTCCTGTACCTCTAGGACTTCCAGACCCTGGCCTTACTTCCATTGAAAGTCCTGTCTTGGAATGCAGCTTACTACAGAAAGCTCAGCTGAAGCCCCGAGATGCTTCTCCACCCTCACTTCCTGTCTGTGAAAATAACACAGGACTTTGCAGGGAAAGCAATGTGCAGGGAGGACTATGGTCACAGACAGAAGACACTGCTCCTACCCAGGGGGACTGCTTCTGCTCCAAGCCTTTTATACTGGCCCCCACAAAAGAAAGTGTGATATTCAAATCAGGCTGAGGGCCTGGAGGGAGAGGCTGGCTGCACAGGCCTGGTGGTGAATTTACAGAACAGATTAAACCAATCTGCATACTTAAGAGCATGCAAATTATGTTATTTCAACCCATAAGTATAGGCATGTCCATAGGAATAAAGATTTATGCCAGTGATAAGATGTATGGTTGGTGTAAATGTGCTAGCCCAAGCAAATACGCTAACGGGGCTGTGGAAAACTGTCCAAGGGAAGGCAATGACGCCAGCCTCAGACTTCTGCGGTGCGGCAAGGACACCTGGTCCCAGCTCTTGGGGGAGCTATCTGCTACCTCCAGTCCCTACAAAGAGGAGAATATAGCAGTCTTGCTACAGTCCCTGGAGTGAGCATTGCACCTTTGGGGGTCTGCCTGAGAGATGGAGCAGAAATCACTATAAGGTCCAAAAGTCTTTGCAGTCACAGAAGTAGCCAATACTTCTGAGAACTTAGTAGGTACCTAGCTTAGTCCTGAGACCTCTGTCTCCTCATTTAATCCTCCAAGAGGAACGGACTGTTCATTCCGTGTTCCCCTTTAGGATGCCGGAACTGAGGCTCAGTAGTTATACACAACAGCAGGCAGTAGAATTGAATTCAGGTGACTGGCCCGGGGACTGCACACAGAACCACACAATCCTGCTGCTTCCATTAAGCAGTGTGCCGAAAGGAACTTCAAGAGTGATTTATCCCAGCCCCTTTGCAGAGGAGGACACAGTGAGCTGCCCAAGGTCAAGCAGCTGGAATGGCAGACCCTGTGATTTCAGGTACACAGTCAGAGATCTTTCAAAGGCCCAGGGATCTGGAAAGGCCCAAGAGGCTGGAACCAGGTGGGACTGCCAGGCCTACTTCTCTTTCTCGTGAGCCCCGACTCTCAGGTAGAGGTCTGCCTCAGTGGGGCTGCCACACAGGGATGGGTGAGGTGGGGAAACGGGAAACGGCTCCCGTTCTCGGAAAGGTCCTCTTAGCAGGAGGATCTGCCGTGCCTTTCAGGGGTGAGAGTACACAGCAAAATGACACCAGCCCGCCTCTGGTGCTTGCCATGGAGCTCAACTCTGTCCCTTGGCTGATTGATCATCCTTCCCAAGAATTGGGTTTTCTCACCCAGTACTCATTCCACTGCAAGCGGTCAAGTCAAACTCAAACCAGCTAAGTCGAGGAGGTTCGGGAGGGCCAGAGAACCCAGAGCAGAGCAGGTGGGATCTAGAGACTCTGACGGTGTCTTTGGAACTTGCTGAGCCCTTCCACACACGGTTCACATAATCAGAGAGAGGCTCTGCACTGGTGGGAAAGGGAACGTTTAGCTTGCATCGAAAAGCCGACAGAGCAACGGGGAGAAAGACCACTCTCCCACCGGTTCCCTCCGAAAGGGTTTTAAAAGCGTCTTTTGTGGTCAGGCACCAGCAACGCTGCCATATGCGAAAGGAGGTCGTGCAGCCAGTAAGTGGCAGAACACTCCACTGGAAACAGCGTGGGGAAGGAATAAAAAGCAAGATGAGTAGGTGAAGTACATAGAATGCCGGGTCGCGATAATTGAAAGGCAAATAAAGGCAGAAGGCGGCAGGAGTGCCAGGTGGCACATTATTAAGCTGGAAGTGGCGGGCAGAGAAGACAAGGCCTTTGAGCAGAGCTCAGGAAGCAGAGAATAAGCCACGAAGGTGGCTGAAGGAAGAACAACTCGGGCAAACACAACAGCCCATGCAGATAGAGGGGAGCATGCGTGCATGGGGCGGGGAGCAGAGAAGGAACAACAGAGCAGAGTGGGGAAAGGGAACCATCTGACCTCTTAGATCATAGCCTTAGTCTCCAGAACAAACCTCTGAAGTAGATAAACTTATCATCCCCTGTTTATAAACAGCCAAGCAATTTGGTCAAGGTCACGGAGTAAGAGGCAGTAGTGGGATTTGAACTTGCGCGGCCTGGATTCAAAAAGAAAATAGGGTACAAAAAAATCACAAGTAGGCAGGCCAGTTTTTTTTCTTCTTTTAAGTACATCCCTGAAAAGAGAGAGCTGGGTTGTCACTGAGGAGTCTGGGAAGAAATGAATGACCCAGAGACCATTATCCTTAGCACCCTCAGCACGCTCAGCCCCTCCTTGAAGCTAACAGCTCTTTCCTCAGTCCTTTTAGTCTGTCATAATGCAATGGCCTCTCTGTTCCAAGCTGCCCTGGGTCTTCAGTTATCCTTGATTTCTGGATAAAGTCAGAGATGAATGCAAGGTGTGCAGAAAGGAGACCTCCTTAGTGCCCCTGTATGGCTTCCATAGCCCTCAACACTTAGCTGGCTCCAGCACCAAGTAAAGGACAGTGCATTAACAAATGAGCCAGCACTCCTCAAGAGCAGAGGTAAAGGAAGATGCAAAGATATGCATGGGACTGATGAGTAGGCCCAGTAGGCGAAGCCACCAAGCCTGGCAACCTGAGCCCAAGCCCTGGAACCACATTATGAAAGAGATAGCAAATGCCTGCAAGTTGTCCTCTGGCCTCCACATACATGCTGTGGTATATGTATGCCTACACACACACACACACACACACACACACACAGAATAATAAATAAACAAACAAGACGTTCCCTGATTTTTGCAAAGGAACACAGAGAAGAAAAAGCCAGGGGCATAGCTCCATCACCAAGGAAACAGCTGTCCCCAGACAACAAATCATGGCTTAACCAAGCAAGAAGCCTGGACTGAGGATAACATCCAAGTAAGCAGACCACCAAAGAAGAGCAAAGGTGGGGCAGTGGGGAGCCTAGGAGAGCTTGGTTAAGAGCATAGACTTCTGTTCTACCTTCAGATCCCATCTGCTGCCTTTTTAGACCAAGACCTTGACCAAGCTGTTCACTTTCCCCATCTGTAAGCTGGGAGAGATTGCAGTCCCTGCCTCAGAGGCTTGTTGTAGAAATGATGTTACAGAAAGCAAAAGCCCTTAGGACAATAGCCTTTCAGCAAGCACTGTGCTACTGTGAAAGTCAAAAACAAGTCCACAGGGGCAGGATGGCTGAGCGCCAGCTGGGTGGACACACTATTAGGAAGGTCCTCTGTCATGTGACACTCTAGCACCGTTTCTTCTTCATGTTTTCTAATTTACTGTCCCCACCAAATGTGATGCTTATTGTACCGCTTCAAAACAGCCATGGCCCACTCTTGAGAGCCACAAAGCCAATTCCATCTTCCTTTGGTACCGCTCCATAAAGTTTCTGATTTTCTTCCCCTACAGGAAGTTGAGGTCCATCTGCTACCTGCCCCGTGGGACTTTGTGTAGAGTCCAGTCCAGAAAAGGGATGGCAATTCTGCCTGGGGCTGGACCCAGACAGAGACAAGACAGCAGGTGTCAACCAAGTCATAGACCAGGACAGAACATGGGTCTGAGTTCAAATCTCACAAGGGTACTGTGGGATCTTGGGAAAGTGGCAGCTGCCATAGCTTGAGTTTCCTCCTCCACAGCTGAGGGAGAGGAGAACATGGCTCAGTAAAGTGAAAGAAGCTTGCTATACAGAGTGGCTAACTCCACCAGCTCTGTGACACAGCCTGCTGCACTTTGACCTTCCTGGTTCCCTGGAAAAAAAACACCTTTACTCCTCAAGGGCTACTAGGTAACAGGGAACAAAGGGGCAGGGGGGAAGGGGAGGAATGTGGTCCTTGACTCCCAGTGTGGTCTCCTGACAGGAAGCTCTTTCCTGGCAGAAGCTTCCAATCCTTTTCCAGTTGCTCCAGGGCTCCTGTGAGCCGGCCCTTTTTCCAGAATCATCCAACGACTCCTCAAAGTGCACCTGCCTTCAGGAGGATGAAAAGCAAGCTCAGGCAGAGCTTTGAAGCTGCCACAACGCTGCCCAGCTCCTCCTCCCTGTTCAGGACGTCCCCTGAAGGGGAGACACAAAGAGAATCTGTGATGAGCGAGCAGGAGGCAGCCCAGGGGCCAGGATTGTATCAACAGTTTAATTCTCTGCTTTCCATGGCTGGCAACGAGGATAATTTGAAATGAAGAATGCTTTTTATTCAAGGAGGAGCAAGAGTCCCTCTTCCGAAGCTAATTTGTTGTCCAAAATTGTACTGCAGAAGTTGTTAGAGGAGGCAGATTAAGTTGTGTGCACATCAACACAGCCAGCTCTTCTGATTAGCCACACTCGTGGATAATCTAAAAACAACAGACACTTCAAAGCGATTTCTATTTGGTTTCATAATGCAGGATTATTTTTCCCCTCAACATTTTATGTTTTTATTTAATTTTCTTCAGGGTATAACTAGAGAACTAAGGGACCTATAAACTTCTGTTTATTGAGAAACAACCAAGTTTGAGCTCCCTGCCATGCCATGCATGAGCTGCCTGGATGGCACTGGTAGATAAAAACATTCTCCGGGAGAAGGAAGGAGGGCGAAGGGAAACTACTAGTTCTGCTTTCCACACACTCACCAAGGAGCGACTGCTAAGAACACAGGTTTCACAAACTGATGCCCAATTCGAATCCCAACTCAGTCATCTACAGTTTAGGACAAGTCAGACCTCGTGAAGCCTCAGTTTCTGTATATCGGGGTAAGAAGCCATTATCAATGTTTCTAGGGCCATTTTTGGGTGAATGAGATCATCCATGGTCACAAGGGAGGCATTCAGTGATTGCAAACTCATTCTAGAACATGTTTGTCACAGCCAGTTCTTAGCAAGCTAGGTGGTTGGTCTCCTGCAGCCTGTGCTGGATTCAGTTCTAGGGATTTAGGGAAGGACCTCAGAGCCTGTTAACTGTGAACAGTTCCCTCTAAAGCCCCAGGAAGGGGGACAATGCCAGGTTTCATGGGAAAACGTGACAGTAGCTATAGACAGGGTTCATTGGACAGGGCAGATATCAGGTACCATGTGCTGAGCAAACAGACCCACCAACCAGTCTGAATGATCCTGGATAATGGAATAAGGTAATTATGAGCCACAGAAAATGGGCCATTAGCAGCTTGGCCAGAGAAAGCAAACAGCCGCCCCACTCAGCAGAAGTACTGAGTCAAGAGAGAGGTCGAGGTGAAGGAAGCAGATTCCAGGGGCTCGGGCTCCTGAGAGGAAAAGCCATGCATAAAAGGAGATGAGAGACTCTTGGCCTACTCAGATGAGGCCTGAGAGGTAGACAAGTAGAATAAGGAAGAAGCTAACAGCCAGAGTAGAGACCAATTTGCAGGCACTGGTAGAACTATTCAGGGGCCCAAAGGTCCAGAGTGCATCTCAGCTGTCCATCCCCCTGCCTCTGAGAAACTCAAAGCAGCTCAGGTCAGAATGGAATTGCACATTAACCCTAACCCTAGAGCAAGCAGACCTGGCTTCCAAATCTGCCTGGACCACACTAACAATCGCAGCTTTGTATTTCAAACCAGGCACTGTGCTCATGGATCCCCTTGAGCCCTCACGCCAGCCAGTATTATGAGGGAAGTACTATGTTGTCTCCATTTTAGGCTGTGAGTCTCCAGTTGTAAAGAAAGGACCTCAAATCATCCAAGGAAGTGGATGGATGATCTGGGGTTCCAACCAAGGTCCCTCTGAGTGGTGATTAGTTTTAATCAACTTGACATTATCCAGGGTCAGCTGTGAAAATAATCTTAATGAACTATATAGTCTAGATCAGATTAGGCAGTGGGCATGTCTGTGGGAATTGTCTTGATTGTGTTGAGGTGTGAAGATCTGCCCACCATGGGTGATACAATTCCCTAGACAGGAAATCCTAAACTTTGTAAGAGTAGAGAAAACGAACCTAATATAAGGCTGCATACATTTATTCTCTATATATATTCTTGTCTGTGGACTTGACTAAGTTACTGCCACCTTGAATCCCTGCTACGATGGACTACCCTGGAATGGTGAACTAAAACAAAACCTTTCTCTGCTAAATTGTTTTTGCGCAGGTATTTTTATCAAAGCCATGGGAAACAAAAGTAATGAGCTAGGTGCTTGCCTCTACCACTCCCCTGGGTCAGTCAGTCACTTTACCTGTAAAGGGAAGAGTGTCCAGCTCAAAGTTTGGTTGGAAACTGCAGACAGAAAACTGCCAGAGGTGGAAGCTCTTGTTTCCTGACTCCTGCATGAATGAATATGTGGCACCCCGCGTCCGCCAGCGGAAGAGACGACCACAACAGGATTCTTCTCAGAATGCACTTTATTGGGACACACTGTCTTGAGGATAGGAAAGGCAGAAGGACCCCGATCCCAGGCGCAGCTCGCTTATATGCAGTGCCAAACAAAGCCCTGAGCTGTCATCGCCTGATAGGCTCAGGCCAAAGTGGCGCAATCGTGTGATGACCGGATTGGTCAATTCATACGATGCCCTATACGAGTGCGCGCATGCCCAGAAGTTGTCAGGAGAGAAACGGCAAATGGCGCTTTGGCTCCCAGCCAGCAAGCTCACAACACGGCGGCGCTGAGGCGCCTTACATGAATGGGCCAATGGAGAGATGGGGCACTAAAGGCTGGACTTCAAGTGGCAGCCAGGCAAGACGCTGGAGTGGTGCTCCTTCCCTTTGAAGTGTCTCCTGGCGCTTTTGCACACACCCTTTGGGACTTTCCTCCCTACTCCCACTTCCCAGACCCACAGAGCCTTGAAGCAGATGCTCACTCCCCTGATGCTACTCAGCAGCCTCCTAAGGCCCTGGTCCTTCCTCTGCCCTAGGCTACCCTGCCACCGACCATTTAAACATATACATTCAGAAGGCTTTTGAGCCAACTGAAAGGGTCTCTCCCTCCCTCCTTTCTTCTCCACCCTGCTCCCCTCAGGACACCTTTATCTCCACAGGACCAGCTGGAGGCAGGTGGCAGCTGACTCAGCTAAGTCAGTCTGAATGACACCGAGCTTGTCTGTCTAGTTTGGGGAGAAGTCTGGTGCTGGACTGATCAGTATGCAACTAACAATAGTCATCATTATCATCCCCCACTGTCCTCTCAGCCCTCCAACATCTCAGCTGCTGAGCTGGCCCTACGTGGTCAGCAGACTGAGTGTTAAGAGTCTGTACATAGCCCTCAGCTCTCCATCCATCACCCCTCCTCCCTGCATCCAGTCCTTTCCCTATACACGGTCTCTCCCTTTCTCTTTCCCTCACCCTGGCTCCCAACCACCCCATCCTCCCACACAACAGAGAACTAGAAGGAAGTAGTGGCAAGGACCGTATAGATTTCTTTATGCAACTCTCAGCCTGCAAGTGGGAGACTCAGGGTGGACGGTCAGTGCAAGTGGGAGACTCAGGGTGGACGGTCAGCTAATCCAAAGTCATATGGGTGGTTAAAGTCAAGAACTGTAAATGGTAGAAAGACTAGTGAATGGCATGTTAGCTATCTTTCCCCTAAACTGACCAATTGCTAGCATTCTCTGCTGTTTATGTAGCTGAGCCATAGAACCCTTTATCCCTCCCTGTTCAGTGTTATCTTCTTCCAGAGCGGAAATTGGTCAAAAATCTTCCAATAAGGAGTATGTCCGGGCAAGACCAGGTACTCAGGAACATCTAAGCAAAGGTGGCTGACAAGCAAGCTTTTTGTTTTATGGTATTCTGAGACAGGATATCACAATGTAATCTAGGCTGATCTCAAACTTACAACCTGCCTCCGTGTCCTGGGTTCTGAATTCCAGGCATGGATCGGCACATCCAGCTGTTATCTATCTTACCTTCTCACTTGTTCTCTCTCTCTCTTTGGTGTTGCCAGGAAGATCGAAGATCAAACAATGCCAGATGGGTTAATGGAGCTCTGCTCCTAGTCCTCATTCCTCCCCGCTCCTTCAAGGTGGTGGAAAGCCCCTGAGGTTCAAATATAGGTCAGGAGGTGGACGTCATAGCTCATAGAGACCAAAGAAACAGGTGATGTGTAATTACTCTCAGTCCCTAGGGACTGCTTCGTCACCCCACCCCCAAACACCAGCCCTTGGAGCACTTGGACCTCAGAACGAAGTTTCTCTCATCAGAGAGTAATTGCCCCTGGCTCCCCTCACTTCTAATCACTAAGCCATGGTATTAGTTCCTAGGGGCATGATTGATTTCCAGGGACTTGGAACTTAATTACATTTTAGTAAAGTCTGTTTGGAATCTATAGGGAAGAGAGACACTTCTTTTACCATGCAAGAGGGTTTCCAGCATCTCAAATCTTCCATTCCTTCATCTTCCCAGAAGCCACGGGAGGGGCATCCCTTAGCCATCACCTTTACTCATTATTCAAGATCTCGAAGCCCTAGAGTTTGGCCAGAAGAGCTTAGGTTTGCCATGCAGAACTTCCCACACCACCTTATGGTCCCCAAAGAAGCACAAGTTCTGCTGGGGCTCCAGGTCTGTGTGCTCCCCAACAGTTAGAGCAGATTCAAGCTCCAAAATTAACTGCCCTGCCAAGCTGGCCCAGGCTTCTCCTTCCAACCTCAACCTCAACAGCTACCCTTCCTTTATCCAGACCATCACTTAGAACTTTATGAAACACTAATCTTTCCATTTAACTTCCAGTCCGTTCCGTCCTCTGTAGTTCAGGAACACTTGCTGCATGTACAAAGCTCCGGGCAATCCCCAGTACTGCAAACAAATAAGGAAATAAAAGCATTCAGGTGCCAGGCATAATGACTCACACCTTTGACCCCAGCACGTGAGAGGCAGAGGCAGGCAGATCTCTGTGAATTTGAGAATAGCCAGGGCTATACAGAGAAACCCTGTCTCAGAAACAAACAAAAAAGAAGAACCATCCAGGCACTGAACCCTGATCTAAACCTCAGAATGAAACCCTGGCATGCTACCTTACTCAGCAGTCAGGAAATGAGAGGGTAGAGGGGGTCAGCTTACAGTCAGCTGTTCTACCAGCCTAGCCACACTCATCTCTCCAGGACCCTGTGATTGCAGACTGGCCTCACAGCTTGGGTACCATTGTCTTTAAGGATACTTGAGCATCACAGAACACATGAGACAAAATGACAGAGTAAATACTAGACTAGAGGTCACCTTGGAATTCTTATAACTTCTGTAAGTATGGAAATTATATCCAAATTTAAAACTTAGAAGAACAGGACCTAGAAAGATGGCTCAGCAGTTAAGAGCACTCTCTGCCCTTTTTGGAGGACCCAAGTACAGTTCTCAGCACCCATGTCAAGCAGCTCACAACCACCTTTAACTCTAGATTCAGGAATTCTAACACCCTCTTCTAGCCTCCCAGGGTACTTGCATGCATGCATACATGCATACACGCACGTGTGCTCACATGCGTGCACTCTCTCGCACACGCACGTGCACACACACACACAACTAAAATAAAACAAATTTCTTAACTTGGAAAAATCCAGTTCTGGTTCAACTGACATGGTTATTAATAGTTGTTTCTCAGCTTTAGTTTGTATCTTACATTGTATATTAATGACTAAAAGCTCAAGGATGATTTTAGTAACATCCATATTACAAAGCCGTGTGATGCTGCTGTAGAGATGATGGAGAGTTATAAATAAGCAAATGGAAGAAACAGAGTGGGGGAAGTGTGCTTAATGACAACCATATGTTTGTTGACCTTCAAGAACCACATAAGCTGGATTTATTGTCTCTCTGTAAACCTGCCTGTCAGGATGTCTTCCACAAGACTTGCATCCTCCTTGGCCCCATAGTCTCATGCCTGCTGACCACTCACCTGCACCGCTGCTCCTGAAAATCCCATTCGGTGCTTATTCACCACAGCTATTTACCCAGGCCTGCCCCATCCCAAGAATGGACCCAAGCTAGAGTCTGCCTCGGCCTACAAAATCATACTGCATTCCATATGTGGGCCTGGGCCATTGAGTGTACCCCAGGCTGAGGAGAGTCTGAAGCATAGAAAGCCAGTCCCTTGATCCACTGCAACCTGCCTTTCTTCATGATCCCAGAGTTTCTTGGATTATCAGAGAAGATGCGAGCTCATTGGAAGTCCTTTCTCACAGACTGTCATAGTCCCAAGAAGAACTTCAGTAATGTGTCAGCCCAAGAGCTTCCTAAGAAACGTGTGTCTGATTAAATTAGGACAGCTTTTGAGGGCATAGCGAGGATGAAGTCCAGGGGTTTCGGGAAGATTTATAACCAACTTTCTTTCTAAAAGGCTGGAGGTGAGTCCAAATCTAATTGCCGAATGTCAGGGTTGGTAAGAATATGTTGCTTAATAAAAAGGTAGTAAGGACAGCCCTAAGATGCTGATGTATCCCAGCAGTGAGGTGTGTGGAGAACCGTGGCCATCTCCATGTCAACATCACCAGCTGTGATCTCCTCCACATTCTTCAGACAGTGTCAATGTCACACACACTAAAGCTTCTCTCCAACTTGTCCAAAGGAACATTAAGCTGACTCCCTAGAGCATGGTCAACCATTTCGCAAATGCATGACTCTACTCCAGTCATGCCTGGGACATGAAGCCATTTCCCCAAACCCCTCTCTAGGGCCCAGGTCAAGGTGAAGGTCAAGGATTCTCAGAGTTTACTGGTATCTGCAAGGCTACCCTCAGAAGAACTCTAGGTCAGACTTCTTAAAAGTATTCCACTCACCCAAGAAGTTTCATACAACTCCAGATATACAAATATATAAATAATGTATAAAAATATATAGATAAAACATTACTTGATAATAGATCATGAAAATGTTTATCTGTAAAAAAAGTTCTTTGGGGGTCAACAAGATTGTTCAGTGGGTAAAAGCACTTGCCATGATGTCTAATCCCTGAGTTCCATGCTTAGGACCCACAAACTGAAATAGCTAAGTCCCAGAAGCTGTCTTCTGACCTCCATAAGCATGTCCTCACTAACAACACACATACACACAGACACATGCACACAATACACACACGCTGACACACAGACACACACACAATACACACACGCTGACACAGAGCTACCATCACATGGCACTGTGGAGTCTCCTGATTTTCTGAGTTCCTAAGAAAAGTATAACTTTTCTCTCTACTTCAATTTCTTTTCTTTCGAATACTGGTCAAAGCCTGGGCATTTGTCCCCTGGACACTCAAGGCTTTCTGGTTGTTTTACTCTGAAGCTACCCAACCCTGCTTCTACAGGACTGCTTGCCCAGCATGTTGCTACTTACAAATGCCACGGCTTTCTCCCTTCCTCTCCCTCTCCTTCCTCCCGGCAGTTGCTGAGACCTTGCCTGTCCTGGGGTTTTCTTTTAAACTCGAATAAATTTGCTTTTGAGGTTTAAAGTAAATAAATAATAAAAACAACTCTTTGGTTGCATACAATTCCACCATTTACTAAAGCCAAAAGAAGGAACTGGAGAGGTGGCTCAGCAATTAAGAGTGAGCAGTGTTTTTACAAAGGACTGAAGTTTGGTATCCAGCACCCATGTCAGGTAACTCAAAACTTATAACTCTAGTTCCAAGGGATCCAACACTTCTGCCTTCTGAAGGCACCCGCATCTACACACACATACCCACATACATAAACATATTTTTTAAATTAAATCTTTTTTTAAAGTCCAAAGCAAATTTGCATATTGCTAGCTGGTTTTATGTTAACTTGACACAAGTTAAAGTCATCTGAGAAAAATGATTCTCAATTAAGAAAATGCTTCCAGGGGCTGGAGAGATGACTCAGAGGTTGAGGGCCTTGACTGCTCTTCCAGAGGTCCTGAGTTCAATTCCCAGCAACCACACAGTGACTTATAACCATCTATAATGACATATGATACCCTCTTCTGGCATGCATGGAAACATACAGATAGAACACAGTATACATAATAAATAAATAAATCTTTTTAAAAAAAAGAAAGAAAAAAAACATGCTTTCTTAAGATCATGCTGCAGTCAAGCCTGTAGAAAATTTTCTTAAATAGTCATTGTTGTGGGAGGGCTTGGTCCACTGTGGGAGGGCCTGCCCCTCGGCAGGTGATCCTGGGCTTTATAAGAAAGCAGGCTGAGCAAGGCTTGGAGAGCACCCCGTCATGGTCTCCGCATCAGTTCCTCCTCCAGGTTCCTGCCCTGTCTGAGTTCCTGTCCTGACTTCCTTCAGTGATGGACTCTGATGTGGAAATGTAAGCCAGATAAACCCTTTCCTCTCAAGTTGCTTTTTGTCAATACTGTTTTGTTACAGCAATGGTAACCCTAACTGCATACTAACGAGATGGATGTGCTTGTTAATTTTTACAGAAAATTGAATCTTGGCTGAAATTTTAATACTGCAGAATGTAGAACATCTCTAACATCTTTCAGAGTTGATCAATATTTTTATTTTATAATTGTCAGTGCTGAAAATACTGCTTTGCATAAGACACACAGTACAAAATAGCAGAAGTTTGTGTAGGGTCGTTCAGGATTTATTGAAAAATCCATTCCTAATCCCAGGTCAAAAATCACTTAATGATTTTTTATACAATCTGAAATCAACAACTCAAACTGAAAATTTTGAAATTAAACATCCTAGCATAACACAATCTAAGAATGTATCCATTTGATACTTGTGTGCTGAGGAACGATGTGAAGACAATATTGTCTTTATTTTGGTGGGCTTGGTAGGACAGCACTTGGGGGCAGAGGCAGATGGAATCCAACCTGGTCTACTTAGTGAGTTTCAGACTCACCAAGGCTACATAGCAAGACCCTGTGTCTAAACAAGTAAATAAATACAGCTTTTGTTTTCTCATAGTTATTCTATTGTTTATATTTTGGTTTAGTGTGATTTTCCAAGAAAGCATTTCTCTACGTAGCCCTGGCTGTCCTGTAATTCTCTGTGTAGAATGAATACATTATGTAGAGGTTGACCTAGAACTCGGAGATCCCATGCTGGGATTAAAGGCACGCACCTCCACACCTGTCTTGTTTCTTTAAGAGCAGTAAAGAACTGCAGTAAAAAGTAGAGTTAAAATCCTGCCATTTATAATCTAAAATAATCTCAAACGTGAGCAAAGATGTTGCAGGCAGCATTTGTTACAACGAGCAGCATGCTGCTCATTGTAACAATGTGTGCACATTGTGGTTTCAGAACCAAGGCTGCAGTGTGGCTGCATGATGCAACCAGGTGAGCGCTGCCGCAAACACCTTGGATTTTGCTCTCTGCGGTTGGTTCTCTCCACCTTTACATGGGTTCGGGTGGTCGGACTCATGCATCCAGGCCTCACTAGCAGGACAAGCACCTTTATTCACCAAGTCAACTCATCAGCCCTAAACATTTGATTGTGAATTAATTCTTGATTGCTGCATGCTCAGAAACCTTTTATTGGTGTCCACATTTCTGTTTCACAATGCCACATTCACAAGGGCTCACAACCCATGGTTTAAGAAGCTGTGCTTTTGCCACAGCCATCCCAGATAATGGGTGAGGAAAGGAACCAACCCAAGGACTCGGTTAGAAGAAAAAAATCTCTATCTACAGAAATTTCCAGACCTGTCATTGAAGTCAAGGAGCCCTCTATCTCATCTCACCCTCCCTTCCAGCCTACTTGCCACCCACATTTACAGGGACCCATTCATCACACGGCCTGGAAATGTCGCAGCCAGATCCAATCTCACAGGATAACGGTGAAGGCCGGCCCTGCTCGGCGGCAAATCCCAGTTCTGACTGCCCCTGGAATAAAGGCAAAGAACAGAGGTAGCACGTGGCACAAAGGATGTGGTACAGAGAAATGGGCCCTCCAGCCTGAATGTGAGCAGCCCGCTCGGGAAAATGCATGATGAGAGAGCCAGTCAGGGCCTGCTTGACGCTGTGCTAGGGGTGAAAACAGCCAAGCACAGGTGCATGGGAGTCTATCAGGAGACACACTGGGTGGGGGACCTAGGGCACTCTGGGAGACTGAGGCAGATCCTACCAGAAGTGAAGACAGTTCGTGCTGTCACAAATAGGCCTGGCTGGAAGGGACGGGCGTGGAGATCTCCTGCCTAGCTTTCTCACACTGTCAAGACTGAATCTGCCAGTCTGTTCTCTCCGATCCTCATTCCCTGGGGATTTTTCTCTGAGGCTTCTTGTTGATTTTCTTCACTGCAGTGAAACAAGCTCTTATGTTTACATCTTCACCGCTCCTACCCAGATGTGCCAGCATTCAGAAGAGTGGTCCCTGGGTCTTTTGAATGAGTCAGCCCTTAACCATCACTCACCCTGTCCCCATAGCCAACGGTCCTGGGTCCCTCCTGAGACCTCCTCCTTCTCCTCCTTGCACCTGGCCATGAGGGACTGGGGCAGAGGGTGGTGAGAGTAAGAGCAGCCGAGGCTATTGGTTTTCAGACAGTCCACCACAGCTTGGTCACGCTCCAAGGTTGAGGTCAGAGTGAGGGCAAGTGCGAGGAGCTGGAGTGGTGCAGTTAAAGACATCTCTACTCCAGATACTCATTATTGTCATGTGTCAGGCACCGGCTGTACCCCTATCCCACTTAACACTTAAGCCACCTTCAGGAAGAAATCCAACTGCTGTATAGACCGAGTAACTTGTCCACAACCCCAAAACAGCAAGGCCCATATTCAAGGAAATCCTAGCTGTTGGTCCAAGGACAATCTGAGTTTTGCTTTTCCCCTTCCATATCTGGCCAGTAAACTTGAGAAAGTGGCGGTGAGGGGAGCTACACAGGAACCTCGGAGGGCCCCATCACTTGTTCCACTGTCCACTGAGGGAGAAGAGGCTCACCACCCCATGGCTGAGTGCAAGCTTCTACTGCACAGCATCCAGTCTGAGCCCTCTGAACTCTCTGGGGGAAGCATTTAGAGATGGAAAAAAAAATAGGAATCCTGGCATTCTAAGAGGAAAGCATTACCGGAATTAACACTTAGCCTGCACACAAGAGGTTCCTCTCCAGACCCACTGCCACCTGCCTTTCCACACTGACTGGATCAATAGAGTCAGAAGCCCATAGACTTGGAGAGAGGATGGATTCCCTGGAAAAGACAACCTGATAGCACTATTTCCCCTAGGCCAAGAAGGACCCTAAAGATCTAAGTAAGACCAGGTATGGGGGTACTCTTACTTGGCAGAGAGGGGAGAGGATAAATTTGGAGAGGCAAGGGAGAAAAGATTCTTTTATTTTTCCTGCGTATAAAACTTCACCTAAATGATCAAGCTTGCCAAGCAGTCTGAGCTATTCCAGCATAAGGAAGCTCTACCTGGTGGTGCTTGGCCAGGCTGGACTGAGAAACCACATCTATAAAACATCAAAAGGAAGGCACCATTAGCTGCTCTCAGCTCTCAATTCCACTCTCCTAGGAATTTCTTCCCAGCAGGATAATTCTAGAGTCTGAAGCATGGGATAGACAGACTGGGCAATGGCTTCGATGGCCCTTATTAGCAGGTAAACATCACCCCAGGGGAGAAGAGAAGACTGCAGCTCTCCGAAAGGAGAGGCTCTCTTCATCTGTCCGTCATGACGTCAACTCAATGTCTGTTGATGACTTTGTATCCCTTGTGCCACACTCATGTGATGAAGACAAGGCCCTGTGCCCCAGGAACTGCTGACTAATGAGGAAAAGCAATGGGTAAACTAACATCTACCACACACATCATACCATCCATGGCAACAGAAACATACGAAATGCCAAAGGACCAGAGGTGAAAGAGCAAAGAAGTTTCCACAAAGATATGACAGTAAATCTGGTTGTCCAAAGAGAAGTGAGGAATCCATGTAGAACAGAGAGGGGTGAGAACCCCTGAGACAGGGGGAGTACTTCCAGCCACTGAGAAGATGGGAAGAACATGGCTGACTCATTTGGCTGGACTGGGGAATACATGGGACCTGGAGTGCTGGGCCAGCGCTCAAGTGTCAGGAACAATCATTTGCTGTGTTTACAGCCAACTCAATCGGCCTTGCTCAGAGTCAGACCTTGCATAACACAACCATGTTGGGGAGAGCACTTAGTCTGTAACTGGGTCTCAGAGAGTCATTAGGATAGTCTACCGAGGTCCCTGCCTTCTTCTGTAGGTTATCCTCAAAAATCAGACAGATTTAACTAGAGTCCAGGTAAAGTAGATGTTCTTTCTCCAGTCCTCATCTAGGTCTGGACTGGAGCTAGCTATCAACCTTCAAAGTCATCCTCACCCTCGCTGGGCTCCATTCTCTACTTCAGTGGAGACGAGGAGCCTGGCCCATGAGGCTTGCATCTCCCAGATTTCTGGCTTTATCCAGCCAGTTAGAGGTACTATCAGGAGGGCAGGAGAGATGACGAAGGTCAAATCCAGTGCCTCCAAACTCCAGTTAAATACATTTATTCTAGTTTAAATCCCTAGCAAACACAACTACCATGGCTCCCCGCTGATGGCATCTCACACTTCTCTAGCTTAGGGGCGGAAGTTTCAGTGCCTTCCAAGTGTTCCTGACTTTTGAGCTGCTGTGCAATTTCCTGTTTGGCTTCTAGCAAAAGCTTTTCTATCGCCACCTCTTATACTAAATTTCCCCTGTTGTAAATACTTAATGCAATCTCTCTCTCTTTCTCTTTCTCTCTCTCTCTCTCTCTCTCTCTCTCTCTCTCTCTCTCTCTCTCTCTCTCTCTCTCTCTGCTGGCTGGCATTCTGACTAATGCAGGGACTGTGTCTGAGTCATCTTTGGGTCCCCTCATCACCTGATACAGCAACTGATTCTCGGAGTGGGTAAGTGCTAAGTAACGATTTAATAGATGGACAGATGGACAGATAGGTGATTAACTAGATGGAAGTCTAGATGAAAGGATGGATGGATCATCGTGATTTAATGAGAACATTTTAATTTTGTGACAGTCAAGGGGGAATATTCCAAGAGAAGCTGAAGAAAGCGATCCTGAGACAGGGCCAGGTTTTACAACTGCTGTGAAGCCACGGATCTAGCCTGGGAGAACCTAACAGTCAGGCAGAGAGAAGAGGAAGCTTACTCCAGCTTCTGAACTGACACTTGTCCCCCGCCCCCTTCCCCCGGGTCTCTTCTGATCCTGACAGGATGGGGAGAGCGTGTTAGTGGCAATACTTCTTAATTTTCATCCAGCAGACATCTCTACGTTGTTTATTACACCCGAGCCTCTGAAAAGGAAGGAGATATAATGGAAAGAACCTCATCACCATTGATTCTCAGTCATATGTTTTTGAAGAAGATGCCAAATGGCTGTAGTCCTAGACTGCAAGGATTGGCCAGACAAATGCCGTCTGCGAGGTTCCTGGGGGTTTTCCACAATTACATTCCCTAAAACTCGCATCCTTTTTCTAAGTAGATTGTCTTGAATAATTAAGAAATCAGAGACCAAGCCCTTCAGAAGCCTCTTTGCTCATCCCCCTGATAATGAGGGTGATGCTAAAAGATGCATAATAGAGATATTTCCACCTTAGCCACTGGCATACAAGAGCTTTGAACATCCTAATCCTGGTTCTGCCACTTTCTTGCTGAGTTCCATAGCAAGTCAGCTCCCTTCTATGAGTTTAACATTCCTCCATTCACTGATGATTTTTGCAGAGCCCAGATGATGAATATGGGCAGAGTTCAACACCACAATGCCATTTGTTTTCTAAACAACCAGTTTTCTGCATGTAACTAGCATAACACCCTCTAGCTATTTATCCACAACCCAGGTCATCTTGCCCTGTGCTATAGAATTGATCTGCCTTCTGACAAACCAGAATGTACCAGGTCATGTTAGGAGTCTGAGAGAAGTAAGGTACAGTATCATATGTCTATAATCCCAGAATTTGGAAGGTGGGGATAGGGGGATCTGGAGTTTAAGGTCATCCTCAGCTGTATAACAAGTTTGAGGATATATTGAGCTACAAGAAATTCTACCTTTAAAAATAGATAGATGATAGATAGATAGATACATAGATAGAGAGAGAGAGAGAGAGAGAGAGAGAGAGAGAGAGAGAGAGAGATACCAGAGAAACCTGGATATGGTAATGCAGTAGCTATAAGTCCAATACTTATAAGACTGAGACAGAGGGATTGAAAGATCAAAGCCAGACTGAGCTCTACCATAAATTCAAGATCAGTCTAGGTTATGTAAGGAGGCCTTAGCTCAAAAAGAAAAGCATTCAAGATGTCTGTCTACCAAACCTGTATTAGTAAAGACTTTCTAAAGCAGATGAGGTGTGTCCTCCCGCCACCTTCCTGCCCCCCTTTCTCCTTCTTCCTAGAAAGAAAAACATAAAAAATCCTTCTGAGAAATTCTCCAAAGATCAGTACATGGACTCTATCAGACTGTGTCCATCTTTTATCCTTCCCGTTTCCTTACAAAGGTTTCTTCCTCTTCCTGTGCTGCCAATCTCTCTCCACATCCCCAATAAATAATGTTGAAAACAGTCACCCCAAGGCATAATAAAGCCTGGTATAACTTTAGTCAAAACAGGATGCTACCTTTTCAAAGGTCGGGCATCAGCCATGATGTCTTCAGCTAGCATTTCAGACAGGGCAAAAGCGATCAGGGCAGCAGAAAGCAGAAGACATGTCTTCCTAAAAACCATCAAGTTACATGTTTACTGGGGTAAAGTCAAACTCAAAGTGAGCATAGTGCTGCCACTTCAATCTACTTCTCCTCCTGGCCCCACTCACAGCCCGAGGTTCGAGACAAGCTGACCCTAGGTGCCTGAGCCCCTCCATTCATCTCTCAAATTAGGTTTTTGTGTTGCTAGCTGTTGGGATTGGAGAGACTCTCCCAAGACAAGCCTTCAGCCATGTGTAAGCATTCTCATGAGGACTAATTGTTTCTAAAATTTCTCTGGATTCCTGACAGGTTGATCTCTCCTGCCACTTTGGTTGTGCCCCCTTATTTCTTCTCTGCACCCTGGGTTGGTAATTGTTCCGATCCCAAATCTGCATCTCACTTTAGCCTCAACAAAGCCTAAAGAAATCAGGAAGTCTGAGGGCGCCAGCTCCCACAATGCATTGCAGAATCAATTTAAAGGATCATGTCCATCAGTCCTTCCCTATTGAGCATCAAAATCAACTGCTCTGGCTACACCCCGCTACTCAGAAAGCCCTGTCCCCCCACCTCCATTACCCCTTCACAGCCCTCCCACTGGCCCCACCACCACGGCCATTATAAATTATCGATAATCCAATTGACAGATCCTAGGCGGCTGTCCAGACTGTCAGAACTGTCTGTCAAACCAGGGGGGCGCGGGCGGTGGGGGATGGAATTAACCGGCTTCCTTTTCCTCTCTCTGCCAGAAGCAGATGGGGAAGGTGGGAGGAAAGCGATTATTTATTTTCTAGTCTTGCCCAAAGCCATCTCTATTTTGAGGGTCAGTTCCCTCCACCCGCATCTCGAGCGTGTCGTTAGCTTGACTGACAGTAGCCCCTATCCATGCATAGTTCCAAGAGGCCCCAGCCGAGCCTGCTCACACAGCCCGGAAGTGCCTCTGCACTGCAGAACTTACAGTTTCAAGATTTTGCAAATTTTATGAGAATTTTTCAGGCAAACTGATTTTTTTTTCTCCCTCTTTCCCCACCAGCTAAAATCAAGATCTTTCATGCAGCTCTGATCTCAGAAGGACTTTTTTTTTCCCTCAGCACTTGGGACATGATTAAATAACAGGCACACGTGCGGGCACCATCCGCAAACCCTTTTATTTCCCAGTTCTTTCTTCAGTAATGAAGCCTGAAATGGAAAACTACTGTGCAGGGAAACTGTAGCGAAGAGAGGATGAGGAATAGAAGATGCCCCAGCCTGGCTCCTTCTGGGGAAGGAGATTTGTTCAGAACACGGAACAAATTAAGTCTATGTATCAGATGGAAACCTGTCCGAAGAGAAGTTTCTGGAGTTCAGGGACTACCGGCTGGGGGTCCATTGGTCGTGAATAAAGAGAAGTTGGAAAACATGTATCTTTGTATCCTCTCCAGAGAGCCTTAGAGAGGAAGGGATTGACTGTCGTGAGTGTTCTTTTCATAGTCCAGTTGACATGATCATTAACTCTACCAATTATGGCAATATAAAGAAATCATTAAAATGCAATTATTACAGCTGTATAAGTTTATAGCTGCGTAACTACACCAAAAGCCTGCCTTTGTAGGTCTTTATGTGCTCCATAAACCTGAATAAATTGCAACAAAGAGAAATGATTGCTTCAATATGAATCAAGAAAAATTTGTGATTTCTCTTTCTGTCTCTTTCTCTCTGTCTCTCTCTGTCTCTGTCTCTCTCTCTCTGTGTGTGTGTGTGTGTGTGTGTGTGTGTGTGTGTGTGTGTAGACAGTAGTAGTGCAAGCTGGGTCCCTCCCTCCACCCTCTCCTGGGTGCCTGCCACAGTTTTCCCTTTGCTTTGGACCTACTTGGACTTGTCACTCACCAGATTGGTCCAAACAAAGAATGGTTAGGTAAGTCAACAAGCAGGAAACAAAATCAACCTATAATGTTTTGTCAGCAGAGTAACCAAATGCAACCAGAAACTGTTAGAAATATTTTCTAACACAAGCTCTCTGTTGCCGCAAAAATCCCAATCAAGCCGAATCTAAACAAGCGGAATTAAAATATATCCAGGTTTAATAGGACTCCTGCGCTCTCGGGCAGCCCCTCGTGGGGGGGGGGAGCTGGGGGGTCACGTGTTGACTTTCCAAGGAGCAGTTTAAATAGACTGGGGGAGTGGTCATGACTTCCTCTGGGGATCCCTCCTGCAGGGAGGGATCAAGGTTTGACAGGCACAGGAGCCAGGCCCCCTAAGATGGAGGCCAGAGCCGGGGATTTACCTGGCAGAAACAACTTAAAGGGCGAATTGTTTATTTTAGCTCATGTTTACAGAACTTTCCTTCTGTGGTCTTTGGTTCCATTGATTCTGGGCTGGCAAGGCAGAGCTGGTGATCACGGCAGTGAGACTGGAAGAATGTGGCAAAAAAATAAAAAGGCAGTTTACCTGACTCATGGCAGAGAGAAACAGAAAGAGGCCAGGGCCATGACTCCCTGAGGTCCTGCCCCCAGGACTGTGCTTCCTCTCCCTATGTTCTGCCTACTAAGGTTTCCAGAACCTCCTCTCCTACCTGGTAGTAACTCTACCTGGGTACCAAGACCCTGACGTTACCCAATGTAGACCTCTGACCCTTACATGCACACATTCAATCAAGTAGCAAACATACCCACACACAACATGTATGCCTGCATATAAACCACAGAGAGAGTAAGAGAGAGAGAGAGAGAGAGAGAGAGAGAGAGAGAGAGAGAGAGAGAGAGACTCCTCTCAGGATCCAGCCTGAGATGCACAGCTAATGAGTGCTGGGACCTGAACTAGAACCCAGATCATCAAAACCCTAGGAGTCCAGGCTTGAATGATTTAGCAAATTTAATTTACTCCAGACACAGACATACTAATTGTCATCACTATCAAAGTTCCATGCCTCACTTGGCACTGTGCTGGGATGCCTCCCACATCAAGTACACTGACATAAACCATGAGGTACAGTGTGTGGGCTGGCAGGGACATCCCAAAACAACCCCTGCGTGGACGGTGACAGCATGAGGGTCATCCTACAGAATGGAGGTGAATGCACTTAAGAGTTGAGAGCTGACTATCTAGAAATCACACGTTCTATTTCCAAGCCAGATGGAGAAACACACTGGATCAGATCACAGAAAATTGCAAATGATCTCCAAACATTTCTATTTGGCTTTGACATGCATCATTGATTTGCTTGGGGATTTCTCCTGTAAATGTGCCTACCTAATTAATGTTCATTAGACTAATAGTGAAGAGAGCTGGAATTCTTGGAGTTCACACACATGACTACCACCTGGAAGGTAGAAACAAAGCAATCTGTCCTCCTATGTTTCTATGAGCAGGCTAAAAAGCAGATTGCCCAGACATGGCTCACCATAGATTCTGCTTGTGGAATGTAGTTCAGGATACAAAAGGCTGTGACTGATCCATAGTCTGTGGATTCAGCATGTGACTCCATGTTCCTTCCCGTGTAGCAAGGTAAATCTTCTTACTCGCACATGGTCTGGGGACAACAGGACGAGTAAGAAAATGAAGTAGGAACCAGAAGATGCTGTCTCCAGCATCTACGCACCGTCTCCCTGGGAAGTCCTTGAATCTCAAGGAATTTCAATGCCTGGTGCTTTAAGATGATGAAACTAATAATTATATCTAGAATCAAAGTTCATTGAGGAGGCTAGAAAAATAGCTCAAATGAAAAAGTACTTGCCATGACTTCGATTCCCAGGCCCCACACTAAAATGGCATGAACATTGATTGATACCCACTTCTAATTCCAGCACTGGGAAGACAGAGACAGGAGGATCCCTGGGCTCTCTGGCCAACCCATCTAGCCTAATTGGTGAGTTCCGGTTCAGTGAGAGACACATGTGCGCTTAAAGAGAGAGTGAGACACTGGCCCTAACACACAGCGTATACTCAATGAGTATTGAAAGACTACACTATGAATGAATCACTGCTTGTCCATCTTAACACATGTGTGCCATCATTACTACTATAGACTTAGGGCTGGAATTCTCTTGCCTAATTTACAAACATTTTACTGAATTCTGCCCATTATAAATTAATAGTCATCTGGCTTTTATTTTCATTGTGTTTTAATTTTCTTGCCAGTATATATTATGTGTTAAGCATATTATCCCCTACCCCTAAATCTTTTCTCTTTTTCCTTTGATTTTCTTTTTCTTCTCTCTCTCTTTTTCTTTGAGGTAGGGCTTTATGTAAGCCAAAAGATCCTCAAACTCTCTAAGTAGCTAAGGATGACCTTGAACTCTTGATCCTCCTACACCTAAGTCTCAAGTGCATGGTGGGATGATAGATGAGAGGTGGGGGAAGGGAATGGGAACAGAAAAGTAAGGGGAAACTGTGGTTGGTATGCAAAATAAATGAAAAAAATTTTTAAAAAAAGACTATAACATCTGTATGCCTTGAGTGGAGAAATGAACCCGTCAGGTGAATGAAGAGGGAAGACTGCCCCAGGAAGAGAGAAAGTTGGCAGTGCTCTGAAGAGCCAACCTGTGTGCTTTTGTGACACAGAGCACAAGACCATGCAGACTTTGGTGAGGCACCCAAAGGTAATGACAAGATGTCAGACAGAAAAAGCAGGGAGTGCCTGAATCAGACCTGCAGAACTAATGGGCAGAGCTGTGCCTCCGGCTACCTGGACATATTCCCACGGCCACGCCCTGTGCTGAGGATTCAGAGGTGAAAGAAGCATCCTGCCTCTGTCGTGGAGCAGAAAAACCCTGGACAAAGAATCTGAGCCTGTTCAGTGCTACTTGAAGGCCTCTGTGGGTCCAGCTTAGTCTGGGGACCGTCACATCCTTGGGTAGGATGGTCCTGGGCTGGCCCAGGTCTTGAAGGCCTCTGTGGGTCCAGCTTAGTCTGGGGACCGTCACATCCTTGGGTGGGATGGTCCTGGGCTGACTCGGTCTTGCAGGGCTGGGCCGCTAGTGGCTCCAGCAAATCTGGTGGAGAACATCTAGCTGTCCTTTGCCCAAACTCAGAGCGGGCATTATTAAAGGAGGAAGAGGCTGGAGGGTCTCCTTATGACCCAGTCCCTGGCTCCAGGAACTAAGACCTGGGATACTGAAAGACCTGAACTACATCTGAAAAACAGATCCCTTCCATGGAGCAGGCTATTTTGGGTGAATGATCTCCATCTTTTGCCAAACCTAGCTCAAACACAGGCCTGCGTTAGATCAGTGGATCTGCTTAGTGATCCATCACTTAGCAAGGAAGAGGCGTAGGGAAGACTCAAGGGGACAATGGTGGCAGAAATGAATCTTGGAGCAGTTAGGACCAAGTGAAGAGGGGTGGCTGAAGAATGATATTAGAAGTGGCTTGTGCTAGAAGCAACGGGAGGATGGATGGACGTCATTAATTTTCTGTTTATTGTGGTTTCTATTATATATGTAAAACATTTTATGTTCACTTCAAAGATCAATAATGTTCATCCACACTTCAGATTCCTTAAGCAAGAAGATTCTTCATACACTGGAACCTTTTTCATTCTCCCTGAGTTTTTGGCAAGAATTGCCTTTGTTGTTTATTGTTTTCATATCTATTCCTAAACAATATGGTGATTGGTTTTGTACAGTTTAATGACATTTTTTCCACTAGGAGAGGGTCACTGAACTTCTTTAATCTTAATATTTATAAGCTTCATTTTAGAAAAAAAAAGAGAATGTTGGGAAAAAATGAGCTTTAAGAGAGGACATTTATCTCCTAAATGGCACAGCTGGGATTAAAAGTCTGAGTCTGACCTGTAGCACTGCTCCCTACCACCATGCTCTCCTGCCTCAGAAAATGCTGGCACGGGGAGCTGTCATCAGCACCACCAGTGTTTTCTGGTGAAAGTGACTATTAGTGAGGTCTAGGAAGATCTAAAGAATCTGCATATGGACCTCCGCTATAAACAGGACCAGGGTGAGAAGTTACCTGGTGCATTAAGATGACAGCAAGCAGTCCCAAAAGGCCATGAGCAATAAGGACAAAAGCTTACAGACGGGCCAGAATGCTGCATTCCCAGAATACTAGGCAAAGCATGTGATTCCTGGAAAGAATAGGAGTCAGTCGTCAAATGTGTCTGAGCAGGAGTTCAACTGGATCAGGGCTGTATCCGAGAGTTAATCAGGTGATAGTTGTGTGTAGGATGGTGTGAGGGGGAAAGACTGCAGACAGGGAGACCATGTGTCCCAGCCACCCAATAGGCTGCTCTGCACCTGCTGAGATAAAGACTTGTTGGCCAACTGACAGACAAGCTGAATGACGCACTGCCTCTAAACCACAAGCCCCATCAATGTCAGAAGTCCCTTTCCCCATAATCTACCCATAGCCGGAGCTCTGCCAGCAAAGGGGCCCAGAGCTGAGGCTAAGACAGGTAAAGAAGCAGAAAGTGGCATCTGTCAATGGAGAGGAACTGAAAATGAGGAGCCAGCCCACAACCGAGACAAATACCTTCTCCAAGGAAGGTGGCCAGTGACCAGAGCATAAGCCCCAGAGAACTAAAGACAATCCCAGCTCTTCTCAGTCCTCTCTTGGATTCCTCAGTAATGGAGGGAGATGCACGGCTGCTGTGTTAAAACAAAAATTATAGTTTTATTTCCACACGTGAGGCTGTCTAGGAATTTAGCTATAATCTTTTATTAGACGTTAATAATTTAGAAGAGGGAAGAAACATTCCCCAGTCAAATCTAATCTCACACAAATAAATACAGAAAATGATTGCATCACATTCATCTCGGTTCAGTAGGCGACTGTCAGCACTGATGCTGCCAACATCTGTCAACTGAGCCGCTTGCTGTGGTTAATGACAGTTACACTGCCTGCCTTGGGTCTGTCTCAGCAGTTAGATTCATAGTTGTGTGTGTCTGCCTTCTAGACTGACTTCCCAAGGCGTCCCTCGATACCATCTAGAGACTTTGTTCTGGTGTGCACACTAACAGATATGAGTGGGAAAGTAGCCTGTAGTGTCTGATGTTCACCACTAAGCCGATGTCCAACCTTGTCCAGCACCCCACCCCGTGTTGAATGTTCGGTTAAAGCCAAAGCATTCATCAGAGTGAGGAAGTGTCTTGTGCTTCCGGCTTACCAGCAGGGGCATCCATGTAAAGGAAAAATTGACATATGGCGATTAGCTTCCCAGGTTTTTGCTATCCTCACCTCAAACTGATACCGGGTACAAGTTGGCCTTCTGCATCACGTGCACACTACGAGCTGTTAAATGTGAGTCGTAACATGTTCCGTCATGTGTATGTTGGTTTGGGATTCACAAGTCACCTTTCCCCTCCACAAAAGAATGAGCATAAATAAAGCAAAGCTATAGTAGATAAAACAACCTGGAGAGAGATCCAGGAAGATGGCTCCTGGGATAAGCTCTTGCCCTGCAAGCATGAAGATCAAAGTTCAGGCCCCAGAACCAATGTGAATAGTACCATGTAATTCCAGTACTCAGAAAGCAAAGATGCAGGATCCTTACAACAAGCTGGCTAGCTAGACTAGTGTGTCTGTGAGCTCTGGGTTCAACTGAGACATCCTGCTGCAATAATTAGGTGGAGAGAAACACTTAGGAAGTCCCCTGTCTTAGTTAGGGTTTCTATTGCTGTGAAGAGAAACCATGACCATGGCAACTCTCATAAAGGAAAATCTAATTGTAATGGCTTCCTTATAGTGCAGAGGTTTAGTCCATGATCATCATGGTAGGACACAGTGGCATGCAGGCAGATGCGGTGCTAGAGAAGGAGCTGAGAGTTCCCACATCTTGACTGGAAGCAACAGGAAGTGACCGAAGTCACTATATATGTCTTAAGAACATACGAGACCTCAAAACCTGCCTCCACAGTGTGACACTTCCTCCATCAGGGCTACACCTCCTAGTAGTGCCACTCCCTTTGGGGGCCATCTTCTTTCAAACCACCACAGCCCCCAACATCAGCCTCAGACCTACATGCGTATGTGTGTGTGTACACATGCATACACACACATACACACATCAACACACATGCAGCATACACCATAAACATGGGTTCATTTGTTTTCAAGATAGCCAAGAGAGGAATTTGTTGTGATAAATACTTCTAAGTGAAGTTTTTCAGTGTTAATAGTCGCTAAGCTCTGGCTTTTCCTGTCCCGGGCCTGTGGGCCAGGAGAGACACTTGGTCATAGCTCTGCCTTGCTTGGCAGAATGGAGGTCTGTTTGGTCTTATTTTTCAGTTCCTCTCCTAAACTAGCCTTCTCATCCTGCGGGGAAGCAGCTCTCCACATTCAGGCCAGGAGTCCCTCTATCCAGGCTGAACCCCTGGGCAAAGCCCCAAGCTTCAGGCTGCTGCCTTTCTCTCTACTGAGAGTACCAAGTGAGACTGTTTGCACCCAAGGCTGGTAAACAAGTTCTCCAGGGGACGAAACTAACCCGAGTTACAGTGTTTTCCTGTTTTCATGGTGTTAAAAAACACCCAATATGGCCAATTTGAAGCCACCACTTTTTAAAGTGTAACATGAATGTAACAGCTTGTAACATTCTTAAACATTTTACAGTCCTCCAGTGTGATCCAGCCTCAGCAGAGCCCTATCAGGTCCCTGTCCCCCACAGTCCCTGAAGGTCTCTGGCTTAGGTGGGTGGTGGGAAACCCTCACCCACAGGCTTGGTCTTCACACTCACTGCACAGCCTTTGGAGTCTGTGAAACAGTAAGAACTCAACATGTCCTTAATCAACATCTTGTTCAGAATGTGTCACTTGCCATAAATACAGGCTTTTAACCTGTCTCCTTGGCAGCTACCTCTGGGAGTGGGGACAGGGAATTCATCATAAATTTCAGTGCTGGTAGATTTCAAGGGAGTAGGAGAGATTCTTTGTCCAGAAACGACGGGCGTGAACACATCTCCCAAGTACCATCACAGAGCAGGCAGACAACCTTCCATCTCTTCAACATCTGTCCCTGCCCTGAGTGTCCAGGCCAGAGCAAAAACCAGCATGGACTCTGCCGTCATGAGGGTCAGGAGAGAAGCTAAGGGAACATGGACCTCAGAGTGTGCCATTGGGATTCAGAGCCGGAAACCCATCAGCGGATATTAAGAGAATTACAGGGAATGTTTTATAAGCATAAAAGCTGCTGCCAGGGACTGGAGAGAGGAAACAAATAGAGAACTGGAAACTAAGATCTAAGATG
>JAQHUG010000317.1:856029-895782 GCA_028555095.1 Dicrostonyx torquatus
CACATTCTCCCAAACCTAAGATGAGGTCAGAGGCAGAAATGGGGGGAAACAGGTATACAAAGATGAGGGGGCGCCGAATCACATTCTGCTGAACCTAAAAGTTCAAAACAGGTGTATTTCTCCATTGAGTCCAAGCCCCCAGATGTAGTTCAAAACCTGTTCAGCTGCTGCTCTTCCATGCCCTCCTTCCTTTTATGGTTGATGCTCTCATCCTGGCTGACAGCACAGCCTCCATCTTGTTCACAATCACAGAGGCCTAACAACATGCTGTAATCTGACTGTGGCTTTCCTTAGGCTGTATCCCTTCTGGAAACATTCTCTTCTCCTCTAAATTACTTTTTCCTTTCCTAGCCTCATTTGAACCCTCACCTCACCCAACAGACATCCTGACTTAGTTCTAAGCACTTTCTCTTTCACTCCCTTAGTACTTAGATAAACAATTTGAACAAATCTTATTTGGTGCAGGAATGTATGTGTGCGCATGCATGTGTGCTGTAGTGCATATGGGCATGTGGTGGTGCAGAGTGCCTGCACCTGTGCATGCATGTTTGGCAGCCACAGATCAATGTCAGGCGTCCTTCTTTATATCTCTCCACTATACTTTTTGAAACAGGGCCTCTCACTGAACCTGGAGCTCACGGTTTCATACAGATTGGTCGCCTATCAATTCCCACGGATCCTCTTGTCTTTGTTCCCCGTCACTGGGATCACAAACACAAGTCAGCATGCCCAGATTTTACCCAGTGTATCTAAACTCAGGTCCTTGTGCTTGCACAGAAAGCAGTTTCACCTGGTGACTTTGGTAAATTTCTACCAGTGTGATAAAGCACCAGGACCAAAAGTAACTTGAGGCATAAAGGATTAATTTCATCCTGCAACTCTCAAGTCACACTCCATCACTGAGAGAAATCAGGACAGGAAGTCAAGGCAGGAACCCACAGGAAGGAAGTGAAGCAGAAGTCAAAGAAGAATACTGCTTACTGGCTTACTCTCTATGGCTTACTCAGACTGCTTTCTTTTACATCCAGGACCACCTGCCAAGGGATGACACCACCTACAGTGGGCAGGACCCTCCGACATCAATCATTAACCAAGAAAATGCCCTACACACTTGCCTATAGGCAATTCAATAGAGACAATTACCTGAGGTTCCTCTTCCCAAATAACTCTAACTTGTGTCAAGATCACGACAACCAGGATACCCACGAGGACATCTCCCTAGTCCCTGAACAAATCTTTATTACAGTGGCCCATCCCACTACAGTGCAGCAGCATGACTGACCTCAGACAAGTCATGCCCATTCTCGCATCTTCACTGCAAGTGTTCAAGGAAAATGCCATACAGAACGTTTCATTCATCAGCTCCAAGTGGCGAGGGCCACCCAGAGAAAGATTGATGGGGGAGAACAAACAGATGGGGTGGCCAGAAGATGGCTGAGAGTGACAGATGGTAGCAGGATGTCCTGACTTCTAAGTGCCCCAGTAGCCACTCTTCCCCGCTCCTGTGGCTACCACCCCAGCCAGAAGAAAGGTTACACATCCTGACAGATGTTTCCAACTTGATTTGACTATATGCTGGGGTATCAGACACAAGCGAGGGAGATGTGTAAGAACATAGGGGAACAGAACACACCTCAGCAGTTGCTCCCTTTTCTTCTTTATCTCTTCCTTCTCCCTGCCGCTTTGGATGTGGATGTGATGGCTGGAGCACTGACCTCCCACTTAGTCTGTTAGCAGGAAGACTACAGTGATCTGGAAAGAGGCCATCTTGTGAAAGACTTTCCCTCGGGACTTTTCCTGAGAAAGAAAGAAAGCCTCCCATTTAAGACATGCTTACTCTGGGTTCCTTAAAGCTGAACTTAATCCTAAATGATTCAAAGAGGGTTTTAAGGTAGAGGAAGAATTACCAAGAGGGGCAGACAAACAGGTGGCAGAGCGAAGAGTAAAGAAGTGATAAAAGACACTGGGCAGGTGAAGGGAACAGAGGAATTGGCAGGGGGAAGACAGAGCCATACCCTGGCCTCTCCTCTAGAAGAGGGTCTCAGGTCCATCCCTAAACCTGCTTCCCAGAAAATGCCTCTCCTTTTGTCTAGCCCAACACCCCCAGGGTCTGCGGTACTCCAGTCTTCTGCCCACTATCTTGCTTATTTAGCGCTCCCTTTCCAGGTGATCCCCTTTTCCAGCTAGACCACTGCTGTGTAGCTGTTCCCTTCCCCTCGAACATTCCATCTTAGAGGGGGGCTCACTAAGACTCAAGGAAGCACCGGGGCCTCTGGAAGTCAGGAAGCAAACAACTCCACAGCCTCCAAAGGACCTTCAAACTGGCCACATTCTCAAGGCTCCTCCCTCCGAGGTTATATACTGAGTAAGGATGGCTACACACAGGAGACCCTCCAACCTTTTTAGCTGCCAGCGCATTGTGTAGAGAGCCCCAGGGTTCTAGTGTCCATGAGTCCTGAAAGCCGTCAGTCATGCTGGGGATGTTCACTGAATCACCCATGTTCCTGTAAGACACCCTTACCCATAGGCCTGTGGGTGAGCCCAGTAAACTCACTGGTTTACCAACTTAGACTTTGGCGGCACCCTAATTTGATCTGACATCAGCTCCCTCTGTGAGGCGAGCAGATGTCTGTCTCCTCAGGATAGTGTTACCGAACAGGACGCATGTCCTCTTACATGTACAAATGATGATGGCTCACATTTTCTGGCACAGATCAGATTTCAAGAATTGTGTCTGGTACCCCTGAATTTAAAAAAAAAAATGCTAGCATTTAAACTGCATGAGCAGTTTAAATTTTGTTTACTGTACACCTCAGGAAGTCAGAAGAAATTATCTTAAATGTGTTCATCATAAAGAAATGGTAAGTGTTTGAAGATATAAATATGTTTACCCTGGCAAACATTATCATGTATACATGTACCAAAACATCACATGATAGCACATTAATGTGCTCAATTTTATGTACCTCTTAAAAAATAAATTTAACTTAAAATTTAAAATATTTTAATTGTTAAATCAGCAAAGTAATATTTTAAACATAAGAGAAAAACCTAAATCTCAATTTAAATTCCAGAAAATCCAGTTCCCATACTCATCAACCTACCTAGGTAGTCAATGTTTTTTTTTTCTTTTATTCTATTGATTCTCCTCTCCCCACACCGCCCCCACCCCTTGATGGATTAAAAGTGTCTTGACAAGGCCCCACAGGCATCGAAGTGGAAAGGATGATGTTCAGGTTTAGGAGTGGTGCTGAAGTAGGACAGACCGAGGCAGTGTGACTGACAGGGGTATCATCGGGACCAGAGAGAAGATGCTAGGCCTGAAACAATGGCCAGCGGGCGACCTGGCAGGGACCATAGGACTTCGCTGATGATGCATGGGAAATGCCCAGGATCAGACCCTGGCTCAGAGGAAAGCAGCAGATGAAAGTAAACATCCAGACTGCTGTGGAGACTGGAGAGCAGAGTGTGGGCATGTCATCCCCTCCTCCCCACGCCTCACTGAGAGTGCAGCGAAGGGATTGTTTAAAGAGAGACAAACTCACAAGGACAAGACAGAGTAGGAAAGGAGGAAGCAGGGATAAATCTTGAAAGCTGCAAAAGTATACAGGCAAAGGATAATGAACTTGACAGAGTCAAGAAATCTTAAGTCAGGTCTGGTAGTCTGGAAAGCCAAAAAGTCAGCTCAATAATACACCATAGAACCCTCAGAGCTCCCTGGAGTTGGCAGCAATGGGTATTTCTAGAAGTAAAAGAATAAGGAAAGAGATAAATGCTGTTCACACAGCGGTCTCTGAATGCCACCCCTATTTTGACCTGGATCAGGGTCCCTCCCCACTGCATGCATTTTGTCTGTAGAGGGAAGATGAATGGAAGGTTCTGGTGCCCTCCTCAAGGTAGTTTACTTTACCTCAACAGGACAACCAATCCTATTTGAGCCCTTCTCCAACATTACCAAATATCACACAAGAGCCAACTTGAGTAATGGTGGCTCTCTCTAGTTCTAGGTCAGCCTTGTGTGCCCTGCCACTCATCCCATGTAAGCCCCGCCCAGCTTCTTCAATCTTTACTTCTCTTGCTGCTGACTACCAAACGTCTCCATCATTTGGTATAAGAAATACTATCTTTTGTCCTTATTGCGTTAGTTGTTCACTGTCATCACTATGAGACAAAACAGTAAAAATGTGATGTTTTCAAAACACTTATTTAGCTTGTTTAAATTTAAAACCAAATAAGAAGAAAAAGGGAAGACTCTGTTCAGACAATTCTCCACCACAAGGCATAGTGATGAGAGACTCCGGTTGCTCTCTGGACCACACGGATGTGTGTGATTCCCTTTGTGTGGCCTGAGGGCTGGGAGAGGATCCACAGGTATTCATCAGTGTAGCTAAAAAAGGAGATGCAGAGAGCTACCAGATCATTGCCTATGATAAAGAAGAAAAACGGCAAGGGGAAGCCAGTGTCCCTTGCTAGTAACAGAGGTCACTATCTCTATATTCCTGCATGTCTCCAAGACCTTTCCTCCTTCTGCTTCACTCAGAATCTTCATAACACTCAGCTTCTTGGTCAACTAGCCAAGGGACAGTAACAGATTCCAGGGTAGAGGCCACATACACGGAATCTGAAGATGATTTATGAGAAGGTCTTGGATTCTCTTGCTTCAGCTCCCTCTGGAACTCTCTGGAAGATTCTGGTCATTTTGTTTCATTTAAATCACCAGACTGTCCTTCACCCTAGCACCTGGCCCTGGGACTTAAAGAGAACTGGTCTGGTACAGTCATTAATCACAAACCTGTTGGGCTTTGGGGGAGCATGCTCTCCTCTCCTTCTCTGCCCCACCAGAGCAAAGTGTCCTTCCAGTGCTCTGTGTTCTGACCTGGATTCCACATTGAGAGATCCAGGCCTCACGTGGGGAAGCCTCTCAGAAGGAGAAAACATGGCTTGGTCTATTCCTGCTGCTTTAACTAGATACCACTGGATGGGTTGTTCATAAATAATATAAAATGCATTTCTAACATTTCTGGAAACTGTGAGGTCCAAGATCAAGATGTCAGCACATTTGATGTCTGGCAAAGAATTATTCCTTCTTGCTGCACCTTCACGAGGCAGAGGGGTCAGAAAGGGATTACATAGGAGACTATCTTTCCCAAGAAGATGCAGTGATTCAGAAGTGGCATGTGCTCCTTTTGTGTCTTCCATCCCCTGTGGAGACAGCAGGTTGCCCTCCCTTTCCCATCTGCCCCATCCTAAGGAAGGAGGCCTCTCTACTCTGCAAATATAAAAGGCCCCAGAAGGAGCCTCACCTTGCAGCTGGACAGCCAACACTCAGATCTCCAGTTATTATTTAGGCAGAGATGTGTTAAGAGTCATCATACACAGGACAGAGACAACATCAGATGGAAAGAAATGGATGTAGATTAAGGATGTGAAAGACTGCTGGGACAATCTGCCCCTCTTCGTGTTACCTTTGGAGGATGCTGTACCTTCTTCCATCTATCTCTGCATATAGCCCACATTAACATCCTACTTACTTATCACTTAGAAAGGACACGACAAGGACGCCCACACTCACTGCACTTACTCAACACATCCCTGGAAGTACCAGCCAGGGCAAACCAGTCAAGAGAAAGAAATAAAAACATCAGATATGAAACAAAGAAAACAAACTATCATTGTTTGCAGTTAATACGATCTTATACATAGAAAACTCCATCAAAATAATGTATTAGAACTAATAAATGAACCCAGCAAAGCCACAAGATACAAAATCAACATTCCATTTGTAGCATTTCTGTATTCCAACAGCAAGTTGCCTGAAAAAGAAATCAACAAAGCAATCCTACTTATAATAGCGACCAAAAAAAATTTAATGCCTAGGAATAAATTTAACCAAGAAAAGGGGAGGGTTGTACGTCGAGGACACACATTTCCTAAGGTCTGTTATGAGCCAGAAGTGAGGAAGAGCTGCCCCTGCACTCAGAAGGCCCATGGCGAAGGAGGGAGGAGCGTGCCTATAAACCTTTAACTAAACGCAAGAGCACAGCCAACACAGGAGGCTGCAGAGCACAGGGGAAAGACAGATGCATTTTTAATGAACACTCAGGGAACTTCACTGTGAAGATGACATTTGAGCCAAAACTGGGAGGAGGAGAAAGTTATCCAGGACACTAAGGGCTGAGGACAGCATAGCAAATGGGGCATTCAAAAATCATATTGGCTTCTTACAGCTTCAGCACAAATTAGCCCAGGCTGGTGGCTTACCACACCAGAAATTTATTCTTCTACATTCCAAGAGACCAGAAATCCAAGATCATGGTGTCTGGGGAACTGTGTCTCTCTAGAAACTTGGAGGAAGAGCGACCCTGTACACCTTCTGCCTCCTGCTGGTCATCTGACAGTCTGTGCTTTGTAAGTCCTGGTTTGTAAATCCCTTCATCCCTGTACATCTCCCCGAGCTCTCTCATCTCACAAAGACACTTCCTGCTAGGTCGGCCCAAAATCCACAAAAATTTTCACTTGATAGCTCATATAATTATACTTATGAAGACCTCATTTTGAATAATACATCATGTCCTGAGGGTCTCCGTGGGTATGAATTTTGGGGTAGGGATGCATTTAACCTACGGCTGTGGTTTGGCTTCTGATGTGGTATGTCATAGTCAATATGCAAATATTTTCTCCATGCATTGACGCAATATGCTAATGTTCCCGCATCCTGGCTGGATATGAGCTCAAAGGTGATAATGACTGAGACTCTGTATACCAATGCCTACCTCCTGGGAAAAGACTTGTGGGTGCCACCTTCAGGTGATGAAGGGACCAATAGCAAAGCTCCCAACAAGCCAGAACTCAGATGACTCCTATGTCCCTGGGCTTCTGCCCATTCAGAGTTCGGGCTTCCATTTCAGCATTTCTCCGTTTGCTAAGAAAACAAGTGATGCTCTCTCAGGCCCCTCTCCTCCCTCCTTCTCTCCTTACAACTGGGTACAGTGTGTTCTGAACAGAGAGGAGCTTCAGTGAGGTATGAAATGAAACAAATCCGCAGGCAAACAGCAAAGGAAGCTGCTGTATTTTTAATATGCAGATACCACTTTCGGGGATTGTGGGGAAAGTTTTCCCTCTTCGTATTGAAAAACCAGTGCTGTGGAAAGGGAGCCAGAGGTGGTGGGGAGGAACACACAGCCCTCTCCTGGCAGCACAGCCTTTCTTAAGGAAGCAATTGATTAAAGACAGAGGGTAGGGAACTGGCTGTTCACACTCGCCAAATATTTCTAAAGGTTTCAAAATCACTCAAGGTGGTGGATTTTTTCCCATAAAGTGTCTACAAAATCTGTCACCTTGTCACCCAGTGTTCAAACAGGGCAGTGTCTTGAGAAATGACTTTGTTCTCGGGAGCTTTCACAGCCCTGGCCTGACAGGGATTCTATTTTCTGCATCAGTGTGAAACTGCTGAAAAAAAAAAAAAAGAAAAAAGAGAAAGGAAAGTAAAGAAAACAGCTGCAGTACTTTTCAGTCCAACAGCTGACAAAGGCCAGGAGAAACAGTCTTCATCACTCCTGTCCCCTACCTCTTCTGCCATGAGCCTAGGAGTCGCCCAAGGGCTCATCACCTCTCACCTGAAACAAGGGACCAGAGTGGTTGACTCAGAGTTCAAAGGGAATGGGCAGGCTGGGCACCACAGGCCTGAAAGCCACTTAACCTTCTCTCTAAAGATGAGGAAACTCAGAAACAGAGAAGGCAGTGACTTGCCCAATGGGCTGACGGGAGCTCCTCATTTGCTTTGGTATTCTGAAGCTTGGAGCCACCTTTGTTTGGGAGTAGAGATATCTCCTTAATATTAGATAACTCCAAGTATTAGTTCCTTTCCTGAAACACCTGATGCAGGCAGCTTAAGGCAAAAGAGGTTTATGTTAGGTCAGGATTTAGAAGCAGTGTAGCAGGAACGTTACTACAGCAGCGCCAGCTCCTTTCTATTGTGGCAGGGTCATGAGGCACAGGGGACAGCCAGTCACATTACGGCAGCAGTCCTGATCTGCCACAAGAAGGAGGCAAGCTGGTACCCTCCGAGGCTTGCTTGCCCTAGCAACCTCCCTCCATAAGCCGTATCCAAATCCCGAGAAAATCAAGATCTTCACGAGAAAGTGTTTGCTTCTAGTGGCACTAAAGGGATCTTTACCTTTAATTAGAAATGAAAAAACACCAGTTCTTAAGTTCTCAACTCAAGTCCTCAAATGAAAACTAAGAATTTGTTTTTCTGCATATTAGAAAAATACTTTTCACCTGCTGAAAGAGACACAATACAAACTAAAGTTTGTTCTTGAAGATGGCCGCATTACAGGACGAGTTTCATTTGCAGCCTCACACTGCCACTTAGGTGAAGTTAGGGCACTGATTAGCCAAGAGGTAGAACTAAAAATTGAAACTGTTTTATGGCACGCATCGGATGACTCAGAGAACACCAAACTCCTAAACTGCACTGATCCTGATCCCTCTCGTCGGCCAAATCAGTCCCTCCTCTCCATGTTCAGCTGGACCACCTGGATAAAAACCCTGCCCTGATCTAACTTGGGGGCATGTGTTAGTTAGACTTTGGGTTGCTATGGCAACATACCTGACAGAAGTAACTTAGAGGTGGAAGAATTGATTTTGTTCACATTTACATGTATGGAGGTTTTGGTTCTCTGCAGGGAGCAGTTCGGCAGAGTAGAAGCTTGTATCACTGAGGTCAGCAGAGATGGAGGAAGGAAGGGGTGGAGCGAGGGAAGAAGAGAGAGTGTGTATACCTGTTGGGCCTAGTAGGTCCCCTTTATTCCATCTAGGCCTTGGGCTATGGGATAGCCCCATGCACAGTTAGGCAAATCTTCCCCCTTTTCTTAATGCTCTCTGGAAATGCTTTACTGCTCAGACAGTCTCCGTTCAAGCAGGTTGACAGTCAAGGATTCACTACAAGTCTACCCGTTGTCATCCTGACACACTCATCTTACCCGGGCCTCCCGAAGGCTTACGTCCATCGTCTAATGCAAAAAAATGCATCCAGCCTACCCACAAAAGGTTTCAAAGTTTTAATAGTGCCTTCACAGCTCCAAAATCCAAGATCAAAATGTCCCCTGAGACTTACGGCAAACCCTTAGCTATGGATTTTCAAACAGAAAATTATATACTTTCAACACACAGCGACACAGAGTAAATATTCCCATCGCAAATAAGAGGAATCAGAAAATAATAAGGAAAGATTCAACTAAAGCAAAACCAAAGCCTGAGAGAGAGCAAACATAAATCCTGTTGCCCTGGAAGCGGCCTCCAGGGCATGTGGTGTCGGGATGTGAGCACCAATGCTCTTGAGCAGGCATGAGCCTATGGCCTTGCCAGTTACACACCGCATGGTCTCTCTTTAGCTAACTCTGCTCACTGGTTGCTGCTTTAGTTAAGGGCGCCAGGCAAGAAGCAGACCACTACCACGATTTTTGAGCCAAATTTGAAGCAAGCTTTATTCAATACTGGACAATGGACACTGACCAGGTTCCTACCTGGGATTCCCAGAGAATGGCCCCGAATTACATTAGTCAGGTATTTATAATGACAAAACCTACAAGGCTACCTGCTTCTCACCTTCATCCAATGGGGGCGGGCATGCGTAGATCCTGAAGTACTTCCTCCCTTGGCACCTCCCACCTATGTGTGATGAAGCACAGCCTGTGCAGTTGGGGCAACCAACCTTGTTTACAAAAGTGAAAACATGTGGCTTGTTATCTTACATGTACAGTGCCCAGCCTTCTGAGAAATTATCTGTCCTTGGGCAAGTGGGACTTACAGGTTAGAGGCAACTTGTTTCACTCTCAAGCACAATAATTAAAACTTAAAACACATAAGAGCATTGCCTGCTCTTCTAGAGGTCCTGAGTTCAATTCCCAGCAACCACATGGTGGCTGACAACCATCTGTAATGAGGTCCGGTGCCCTCTTCTGCAGGCATATACACACACAGAATATTGTATACATAATAAATAAATAAATATTTTAAAAAAAACAAAAAAAGTGTTTTATTGTTTTTAATTAGGGGTGTGTGTGTGTGTGTGTGTGTGTGTGTAGGTATGTTCATGGGAATGCAAGTCCCCAAAGAGTGCAGAGGCATTAGATACCCCTTGAGCTGAGATTACAGGCAGTTGTGAGCTGCCTAACTTGGGTGTTGAGAGTTGAATTTAGGCCCTCTGCAAGAGCAGTACTCACTCTTAACCATGAGCCGTGACTCTAGCTCCTGAAGAACATAGTCTTTAAATGGGATTCATGTGTTTCTCAAATTTAAGAAACATTAATTTAAAAAGCGATCGCTATTTTTTTGGTTAGATAATTTCTCATCTACATTCTTGAGCTGTCAAGCTTCTAATGTCTATTAGTTGAACTTCTTAATATATAATGTAATATAACTTAATTTAATAGATATGCTTGTGTTTCCATTATATGTATATGTTTCCATTATATGTATGAAAGAAAAAGGATGTACCATTTCTCTGTTATGTGCTCAATTATGTAGGAAATGTTTGTGAATGATTAAAAAAAAATGGGTAAAGCAAAAACAAAACAAAAGCTTAAAACACACTTTCCTCAGCAGGCACATGTACCTGGCATCTCTAACTTCCTATGATTTGACCTCACCTCTCATCTTTGGCTCCATCCACACGGTTTCATCCATAGCCCTCTCAGGGGCTACCTGAAGGGATCTCAGCCCTGTCACACATTGTTGACCCTCCAGGCTTTTCCCTGAAACTTGGTGGGCACTTCCGTGACCCCACAACTTTTACACTTTGTATGCCTGCAAAACTAGTAGCACACGGGTGGTTTCAGGCCTTGGGCCCCTGGACCATGGCTGGAGCAGCCTGAGTTCCTGGACAGTGGAATGTGGGGACGCACTTCTGTAGATAGACCTGTGCTAGCAGAGTGCTGGTGCGCTCGCTTCTCAAAGCAAAGCCTTTCACGTGAGTCAAAAACTTCTGCATTCTTGATTCTGTATTCTGTATTCATTGTGAGCAGGGTCTGGCCATAGCTGAGATTCCCTTAACATACCTCTCCCTTGAAAAGAGCTCCTTTTGCCCAAACTGTGTAGTTTCAAAACCTTTCCCCTCTATTTTTGCTCCCAGCTCTCACTATAAGCCTGAATAAAAGCAGCTCACGAAGCCGGACGGTGGTGGCACACACCTTTAATCCCAGCACTCGGGAGGCAGAGGCAGGCAGATTTCTGTGAGTTCGAGACCAACCTGGTCTACAAGAGCTAGTTCCAGCGCAGGCTTCAAAGCTGCAGAGAAACCCTGTCTCAAAAAAAAAAAAAAAAAAAAAAAAAAAGCAGCTCACGATAACTGTGTTATACCTTAAATACCAAGTTGCCTTAAAAGGTCCCCTACCATTTTAATTGTCTGTCACCATTAAATTCAACCTCACACAAAGTCCTGAGACAAGGACAAAATGTAAACAAGGTCTTTGCCAAACTATTCTGGCAAAGAAACAAAAACAACTAGCCTAATTTCCAATAGAGTTCTTGTTCCTATCTGAAACCCCACAAGTACAATCTCTGCTGTCTATATTCCCATTTGTGTTCTGGTCTTCCGTTCTCCTATCAAAGATGCCCACTCAGTTGTGTTACAGAATTCTAGGGTTCTGTAGTCTGTAAACTCCTTCCATACACCAGCTCCAAGGCTTTGTATGACATGGCCAGGCAGTCACAGCACCGGCCCCACTCAAGGTATGAATTTCCTGTATTAAACTCTTTATCCCTATGACAAAATATCTAGCAGGAAGACTTCAGGGAGGAGGACTTGTTTACTCAGAAGTTTTGGTCCACAGTGGTGTGAAAAGAGTAACAGAACAGGAGAGTCACATCATGTTGACCAGAAAGCCAAAAGAGAATGCCTGATGCTACTGGCTTTTCCCTTTCTCTTCCCTTATTCCATCAAGCTCCTCCTCTCTCCACTTACAAAATAGTGCCTGCCACATTCAATTAGAGAGTATTTTCCTTACTTAGTTGATCCTGTCTATAAATGGCCTCACAGATACAGCCAAAGGTATATTTTACTAATCCCCTAGTTATTTTTCAATCCAATCAAGTTGATAATCAGAATTCATTATGACATCATATTACCTTGCAAAGAGAAATCAGTTCTTCTCATGCCCACCCTCCCTCAATGCTGCCTCTACAACTATTGTTTGATCTCAGAATATCCCAGGACAGGATGGGATAAAGCGTAAATATATCTCATGTCCCTACCTAAGATATGAAAGAAAGAGCTAATGGACAAAAATGCATGCCTTTGGTAACTGACACTGACGGAGAGCTGGGCAATATATGAACTAGCTAGGTTTGCTAATATGGCACCTCTGCAGTCGATGCACTACTTTGAAGAACTAGGAGACACTGTAATTGTTTGCTAGTCAAGCTGACAGAAACCTGGACTCATTGGTGCCTTGTATGAAATGCAGCTTTGGTTTTAGAAATTACAAAGCATAATTTAGAAGAAGAAAAATTCAGAGGCCTAAGGAGACAGAAGTTTTAGGGCAGAATTATCATTGAGTGCTTAGCTACCCCCGACTGCATCTCCCAACTCCCAGGAGTACTCAAAACTTGGGACTGCCATCATGACAGCAGTAAATACATTAGTGATAAGAGTCCCTAAATTTTTACCAAAAGCCATCGTGACTAGTCCTCATCCGCAAACAGCACTGGAGAGAAGCTCTGAATGGAAACAGTTTGTGTATTTCCTATCATACTGAGTATTATAAAATAGTGCAAGCTGGGAAAAAACATGACTGACAGAGACACATGGAGCTTGGCTAGCATACCAGACAGTGGAAGTCAGTTCATACACATCTTGGTATGGCAGTTCATTAAAGTCTCAGAATAAAAGAGATGGGCATATCAGCAAGACTCTTATTTCTATTTGACAGACCTGACATACAGAAGTCTGACCTTTGTCACCATAATTGAGAATGACAAACCTACAGAATAAAGTGGATGACAGACTATATTCATTAACCATCAGTAAGCTCACCAACCCTTCTCTTCCTCCTTTCTAATGACAGTTCTGCTGAGAATTCTAGGCAGTGATTCTTTCCTCCAAGAATCAGATTCTAAAATGCCCTCTTCTGTTGACCATCATCTGACTGGATGTGGCTCCTATATCCTGGATGAAGCTGGGTTGCAACCACAGAGGAAGTAAACCAGAGATAGGAGGGGCAGAGCAAAAGACAGGAAAGAGCTCGGGTCTTCAGAGAGAGAGAGAAATATGGATGCATGGGTGGGTGGATGGATGGATAGATCGGTGCTAGATTGATGATGGGTGGATGGATGGATGGAAAGACAGACATAGATCATACATACATATTGTATTACTTTGCAAAGAAAAATCAGTTTTTTCATGTTCATCCTCCCTCGTTGCCTCTACAATTATTGTTTGATCTCAGCACATCCTTACATACCCATATAAAGAGAAAGAGAGAGATTTATTTGTGTGTGATGCATGATGACAGTGAAACTAGAAGCAAAGCTAATTTGGAGAGTAAAGGAAAGGAAGGAAAGAGACAGCGAAAGATGGGGCAGAGGCATGGAGGAGAATATGCTCAACATAACATACATACCTATATATACTTGTACGTCAATATCCTTATGTAAAAGTTCTACATGCAACAAATAAATGCAATAAAAATTTTAAAATAAATAAATAAAGTATCTGTTATAAAAAAAAAGTTAGCCGGGCAGTGGTGGTGCATTTCTTTAATCCCAGCACTAGGGAGGCAGAGGCAGGAGGATCTCTGTGAGTTTGAGGCCACTCTGGGCTACAGAGCAAGTTCCAGAACAACCATGGCTACACTGAGAAATCCTACCTCTGGGGGGGGGGGGGTCAAGGGGAAGGGAAACAACAGAAAAAAATCAAGCAGCGACTTTGAGTCTTGCCTGTACATTCAAACTAACTAGAGAATCCTAAAGAACCGCAATACCCAAGCAGCAGCATACAGACCGGATAAATCAAACTGCTCAGGATTGTTTTCATATCTCCAGGTTATTCCTGTATGAACCAGCAGGTGTTCATTTTGATCACTTTGTCTGACCTTCAGAAATAAAGAAAGGGGGAAGGAAGGGAGGGAAGGAGGGAGGGAGGAAGGAAGGAAGGAAGGAAGGAAGGAAGGAAGGAAGGAAGGAATCATATCGCTTCTGTGAAAAAAATAAAATCACTGTCTTCAGAGTGAGATTAGCACACCAGGTATTTCTGAAAAAGAAGGGGCAAGCAAGCCTGATGGGTCCAGATGCCCTCTCCACTAAAGTGCAGGTGGCTCTCAGAAGCACACAGTGTCTGCTCTTCAGCAGGGTGCACTATCACTGGAGGACTGGAATCTCCAGGAGTTTGGACCACTGTTATTACCACTGTGTGCACTCACACTGAGCAAGTCTCTACGCTGACAAATAGGCTGATTCCTTCATGTACTTCTTTATCTCTTCTGTCGTTCAGATAGGATGCAGGAGCCTGAACCAACAGGACACTGTCTGCAGTGCCACTCTGGACCCTTAAACTGAAGACACAGGTCTAAGCAGCCATTTCTTAGAATCAGCTAAGCCACAGTCTGACGGTCAGGCCAGGAAATCCTTACTCAAAGAAAACCACTTCAGGGAAGAGACAGGAGATGCAATAACTTTTCCCTACCTTCAAATTTGAAACCACTGCAGACCTTAAAGCAGAGGTTCTTAACCTGTGGGTCATGACCCTTTGGAGGTCACATACCAGCTCTTCTGCATATAGATACAGATACATTATAATTCATAACAGTAGCAAAATTGAGGTTATGACATAGTAACAAAATAATTTTATGGTTGGGGTCACTACACATGTATTAAAGGCTCACAGCATCAGGAAGGTTGAGAACCACTGCCTTAGAGAGGGCAACAGCAAGTAGTGGTGTGAGAGGCAGCAGGAGTGACTCCTTGGCTGAGCTTCCAAAGCTCTTGGGTCCAAAGCCAAGTCTGCCACCAACCACTGATTGGTTTTGACAACTCTCATCCTCCTTGATGCACCTGCCTCAGAATGCACCCATAGAATGAAAGGATAGAGTAGCAGGTATCTGAGATGCCTTCTAGTTTCATCGTCTGTGAGTCTGGGCCTCTGGGGGGGAAAGAGAGAGGAAGATGGAGGAGTAGGAGGAGGAGGGAGAGAGAGAGGAGAGGAGGAAGGGAGAGAGAGAGAGAGACAGAGGGAAAAGGAAGAAGGGAGGGAGGGAAGAAGGGAGGGAGAGAGAGAAAAAGAAAGGGAGGGAGAAAGAAAAGATTGAATCTCCATTTAACTGTCCATCCCAGGGGTAAGGAAATGACTAGAGGATCCTGCCCAAAGGGAGTGAGTCGAGGCGTGTGCTGGGGTTAGACTCCTTCACGCTTGCCAGCCCAGGCATATCAAGCCAATTACCAGATGGAAAAAATGAGGAAGGGAGGTTGGTTAAGATACATCTATCCCTGACAGGCATCAGATGACTGGGCAGAGTCGTGCTGCCAGCCCCTGGGAATTCTGTTCTGGGCCTGGAGACTTGAGGGAGGCAAGGCAAGGACCCCCAAGGCCCCACGGCTGAGTCTGATTCCAATTTGAAGCTGTCAGAACTGCAGTTTGAATTCTGATCAGCCTTGGTCTCAGGGGGTTAGGGGCTTCTCGTGGCTGCCAGAAGAAATTACTCACTTGGATAAACCCAAATTAAACTTGGGCAAGTGGCACATTTCTCTTTACCCCTGAAGTCCGGAACGTTTCTCCACCGGTCTGCCCCTCCACCTTCCTTCCCTCTCTCCAGCCACTTCAAGTCACAGTCCCAGGAAGTTCTCAGGCCTCTGTGGTCTCTGGAGTTTCACAGACATGTTGGATGTTATGCTGAAATCCAGCAGCGTGGAGAGTGCAGGCAACCCATTCACAGGGATGGTGGGCATGGAGAAAAGAAGCCAGTGAGCCCTACCAAGCTGCATTAGACCTCCGAGAACTCAGTGGAGACATTAAGAAAGCTTTTGACGCCCCTGCACCATCTATCAGGGAAGGACCTCCCGTCCTCGATTCCTTCTTCAGAACAATAAAATGCAAAGCCTAGGAGGGTGAGAGGAAAGTGGACTAGAGGATTCGCAGGGATTTCTCATTAGCCATCCCCACACTTGCTTTCTCCCTTGGTCTGACTGGACCAAGGGTAGAGTGCTTGGACCCAGACTGAGTTGGTCAGGTTCTTGAATCTCAGATGCAAACTTGAACGTGGTCACACAGAAAGTAGCAGGCAGTTGGAGCTACTGGAATCCATTGTCCTGGAGACAAAATCCAAGGTGACCTACTAGGAGCCTCTTTGTTCGGGTTTTCCCTTTTGTTTAATAACAATGTCTTTCACCTTGAGCTGGCTGGAGTCAGCTCTAAAGAAGCTAAATGATTAAATAAATAAATAGAACCAAGCTTTGGTGGGACCCATCCTTTTTCCCTGGGGCAGCTTCATGAGATTGCAACAGCAGTCTCCCTTGGTCATATCTTTGGCTCCCTAGCTGTGGTGGTTTGAATGGGAATGGCCTCATAGCCTCCTACATTTGAATACCTGGGCCCCAGTTGGTAGAACCCTGTGGGAAGGATTAAGAGGTGTGGCCTTGTTGGAGGAGGTGTGTCACTGGAGCAGGCTTTGAACTGTTCCAGTGCCTCTACCTCCTACTTCTGCTTCAAGATGCAAGCTCTCAGCTGCTCCTGCCACTGTGCCTTTACTCACCATCGTAGACTCTAACCCTCTGGAATTCTAAGCCCAGTTAAAGGCTTTCTTAGGAAAGTTATCTTGCTATTTTGACATAGCAAAAGAAAAGCAACTAATAGACTAGTCATCCTTCCATCTAATTCCACCCTTCCCTCAGATCACAAGTGAGCAGCCACTAGCCACTGTCTCCTGCACCCCTCACTGGGGATAGGTTCCCCTGGCAACAGGTTCTTTTCCTGCGTAAATGAGCTATGTGCTCCTGTCTCCTCCCCTGTCCAATGAGCTGATGACTTATAGCAAAGCTATAGCTGCTGGAGGCTTTTTGGGCGTTCTGTCTCCAGCACATAATACAATGCCTGAGACACAGGAAGCACATGGTAAACATTTGCTGAATAAACACATGAATAAATGAAGACATACACACCAATCTTTACCCCTCCTTCTCACAGTAAAGTAATAGAAATTAATTACCTGGTCCAAATTATTATTCATCTCAGAATACAACCAGTCAGTCAATAAATTAGGACTAATTGGTATGCCAAAATCTGTATTAAGCTCTGCAGCTTGGACAAACAAGCTAAATACCAGGAAGAGGGGCGAAGGAGGGGCTTCCTCATGAAAATTGTGATAGGTCCCTCTAACTTTCTTTTTGCTAATCTGAAGTAATCTACGCCTCCACTTTCCATATCTTGAGGATGGACAGTTACAAACTCCTGTTAACGGAGGCTGGGGCTGTAGCTTGGTGGAAAAGCACTGGCCTTGCATATCGAGTTCAGCCCTCGGCACTACAGGAAAAATCACCATTAATGATTTATTAGGTTTGCGACTGGCCCTGAATCAATGAGCAGATACTTCTAGAATCTCACTAGATCCAAATGAGGTAGAAACCTTTGGACAAAACTCCACTTTCTGTCTGGCTGATGCTGTGGACTGGTGTTTACTTCACCTCCATCTGTGTCTGGCTCAAAAGAGCCACCCACACCTCTCATGAACTGAGAGGCCCCAGGGCAAGGGATAGGAGTCAGGTCTGAGTTTTTTCTCAGGGAACCTGTTCCTATCATCCTTGCTTTAGAGCAGAGAGAGAGAGAGAGAGAGAGAGAGAGAGAGAGAGAGAGAGAGAGAGAGCTCTTTCCTGAGAGAGCTCTTTCCTGCCCCTAGGCTAGCAATTACAAGAACCAAATTGTCTCTTGCAAGAGGCATTGTGGTTCTGGTGTCATTTCAACATACAATAAATTGTGCTGCCCATCAGGCTGCTGGAGGCCAGTCCTTGTTGGCGGCTCCTATGGCTCCCAGAAAGAGCCCGTGCAGATGTGAAGACGAGCCAGCCAACTGCAGCTAGAGCCAAGAGTAACCCCCGCTGGCTGAGGGAGTGTCATTCTGTCATGCAAGGGCCCAGTACATGCCTGAAAGGGCACAGCTTCAAGCTGGCACTGGCGACAGCTCTGCCAGGCCTGTCTTCTATTTGTTAAATCCCAGCAGAGAGTAGGATAAACAATTCAAAGCGATACAGAGTAAAGCCATACCACAAATGTGATGTCTGTTATTCCGGGATGAGGGTGAGTGTGTGTGTGTGTGTGTGTGTGTGTGTGTGTGTGTGTGTGTGTGTGTGTCTGACACTGCCTCTCATCATCTCCTGCCTGGATGGTTTCAGTGAGTTTTTCATGGGTCTCATGACTCCGTATTCCCTCTCCTCGCCAGTCCTCTCTCTCCTGCCTCAAAACTCCTCTTTCAGGACTAGGGAGATGATTCCCTGGGTCTATGTGTGAGACCCTAATCTCGAATCCTCAGAACCCATTTAAAACCAGACCCACAGCTCAGGCCCTTAATGCTCCTACTGGGAGATGAGAGACAGAGACAGGAGAGCCCCAGAATCTGCGATCCAGCTAGCCTGGGGTATGAAGAAGGAGGATGGAAGGCAAGGACCAACACTTGAGACTGTTCTCTAGCTCCCATGCTGTGGATTTATGCAAACACAGTCATACACATGAATGCACACATGTATACCATATTCACCCTATATTTAAAAAAAAAAAAAAACCCTCAATGTTCGTAAAACTTTCCTCTTCGGCACCCTGTATTCCCAGCAAACTGGTCACATCTCTGCTGTGAGGTACATCTTTGTTTTAAGTATGTATCCTATGGGATCTTGGGGGTCTATCCTAAATATTCCCTCATTCATGACAGCCCCTCTGCTCTCACCATGCAACCCCAGAAGCTCAGTCACCTTTCCTCCCTCTAGGAAGCAAAACTGCCAGTGTTATCTCTTGCTTCCCACTTTATGTGCATTATATTGACACTATTAGTACACCCATTTTATAGACGGGAGAGCTGAGATTTTGGCATCTTATCCAAGATCACAAAACTCCTCCATTACCCAACCAGAACTTGGACCCAGAACTGCTGTCTCCAGTATCCACCCATAATGGCTGCACCGCCCTCTTTCACCTGAAGGGGTGAGTTAGAGTAGTGCAGTTCCTATCACCCAGGTGAATTCGTAATCTAAACAGTGACTGTAGATCAATTCCGAACCCACAAAGACTTAATCACCAAGGCCCTTCACCCTCGAAACCCTTCCCGAGTTTCCAGAGCTGCCCTGGAAATGTTTCAGCAAAACATTCTTTGGTGCTATGTTTTAACCAAATTATGTCAAAGCAAGTGTCCCTGTCCCAGCATCTTTCTGTCTTCCTGTCACTGGCTGGGTGCAGAGTCGCCCTGAGCATTTAAGGATACGGAGTAGGGGGAACTGAACTGAAGGAGTTTGTTGTGGGTTTTTATATCCACATGGTTCCTGGCAGGGGCTGGAATTAGCTGGGGCCACGCCGCCCTGCAGAAGTGACTCTGGGAGGAAGTCCCACCCTTCCTACCAATAACTCCAGCCCACCCGGCTTCGCGACACAGCAGTGTGGGAGCAGAGGTGGGGACAACTTCTCTTCCTGGCCTTGACTAGAACTTCTGTGTCTCAGAGCACAAGCCTGTAGCGCTGTCCCCAAAAACAAATCTATCGGTGAGCGGAGTCTCATGCTTCATAGATCTTATCAATAATTCAAAACAGACTTGATCAATTGTGTTAGAAGAGAAACAGGTTATCTTTTATATTCTGCCTTGAGGACACGACATGCCAAACTGTTGTCATTTGAGGGAACATCAAAGAGAACGCAACCTAAATTGTAGAAAGAAAGTGGCAGAGAGGCATGTCAACCACCTAATTCATCTTTAGTCTTGCTACTTTTCTGTTTCTGCACTGTCTGTCCACTTTGAGATGTACAGTTTACAGCTATCTGTTTGTTTGTGAGAAGTGTCCAATTTTATACCTAGCTCAGTACTCACAATCTTTCTTTCTCTTAAATAACTGTCCTACTAATTAATCATATTTTGTCCTTCCTCGGAAAAAGCCTGGATCTGCCCCCCATAAATCCTGGTTCTAAAAAAAAACAGCACACTTGCCATGCTGACCCCACTTGACCTCCTAAGGCCACCCTTTCCATTTAGCTGCAACGTTTACTCTGCTCTGTGCAGGAATTCCAAGACCGCAGCTGTAGTTACACAAACTGGGCATCTCCAATGGTGTCCACCACAGGTACTAGTATTTATGGTCTATTTTTATTTGTTTCCAGTGACCACTTTCAAGGCCTTACAGATTTGATAGTGTTTCCAAGGAAGAGCCCCATCTTGAGACAAAGGGTTTGGAGTAGACAAGGACCCTTTCCTGGTCTGTATGCTGGTGATGGCAGAATATGGTTCTGATGCCCCTCTGTGTGCACCAAACTGCATGGGCAAGAGCCTTCCTCTTGCCCTGCATCTCAGTTGCTAATGTGCATTTTTTGTCTCTATGATCTCCCTCTTCTCTCTCTTCCCTTCTACCTCCCAGACATGCTAATTTGACTAATACTAATATAACTGTCTTTGAAAACGCAAGAATGAGAATATAGGAAGTATTCATAATTCCAGACTTTTCCTTCCTGGGAAGAATCAGGAAAATGTCCCACAGGAAGACAGGCAGTATTCCAGGTGAAAATCAGACCCGGTTGTTTCTGCGTGTCTGGAGCCAGGAACAACCTGATACACCCACACTCCTCGAAGGCAGGGGCCAGTCTCATCACCTGTGAGATGAGAGGCCCCCAGGGAGCAAAGCTAAAAGCAAGGAAATCCATTTCAAAGATCAGAAGTTGTGGTCTCCGCCCAGGAAATGAGTCTACCAGCCAACTAGATGGGAAAGAAGAAAAAAAGAGTATTGGAATCGCACAATTACTGCCTGACTAAATTAATTGTTACATTCATCTAAATGGATGAGACATTTTAATTAGCAGGGTCTGGTTGTTTACCGAAATTGAATATTTGGCATGTGGGTGTTATGTGCACATGTATGTTTGTGCTAGCAGAGCCCATGCTGGAGCAAATCTACACTGATTCCATTCTCCACGGATGAAGGGAACGGCAGCATGGGGAAGCCAGTCTTCTCTCTGCAGATCCTCATCCTGAGCTGGGAAGAAAACATGCAGTCCTCACCTGGCCACCACAGGGGACTTTGCAGCTGGAGAACACATCTGTGTGCTTATGGTTGGCTGAGAACAGAAAGGGAGGAGTGGAGGGAGAAGTGCCTGATGTTAGAATGTCCACTTGGTTTATAGGGGTCCGGAAGGGGTTTATGAGCCGTGAGAACATGCACCCCCAGGGGGCAGCAGAGAACCAACCCTTGGGCAGCCAGTTAACTCGCTGTGACCAGAACCATGGGATTGGTTAAACAGAGTGTTTAGTGACAGAGAAGAACAATTTGGAGAGAGCGCAAAAATTCAAACCACCTGGGCCTTTAGAGGGTCAGTGCCAGTGGGCAGGAAGAAGAGCCAAATTGGGGGAAGAAGATATAAGGTGGGGCAATAAGAATGCAAACGGGTTGGCTTTCTCAGGAGAGAAAATGGAACTGAGGACCCATCATGAAATTCAAAACTCTGGAGCAAACCCAGTAAGGTGCAGGACCTGGAGCATGAACAGAAAGCAAGGATAGACCCTACCACCCTAGATGCCACCTATAAGATGCAGGAAGCTAGAGAGTTTGCCAAAATCCCCCTGCCAAAAGGACTGTAGGGGTTAGCTGGGTACATGGCTGAGCCTTGGTGAGACCACACATGTGCATCTAGAGGTAGGTTGGGGAAATATAAAAGGAATTTTGCTCAGAGAAACAGGAAGCAAAAGCAGGGTGTGCCCTTGTTATGTATACTAGACGACACTTTTCACCTCGAGGCTTTTATGTCCCTGGTGGCATATGTGTGCGTGGTTAGGAATAGCACTGAATGGCTGGGGACAGCACAGAAGAGGCAAGGCCTGCCACCAGCTGGGGACACAAAGCTCTCTCAGCCTTAACTAGAAAGGAGACAAATCGTGATCCTAACAGGTGCTCAGTCTAGATCTGGCTCCACTTGCAGCAGACTGTGTTACTAACACACTAGAGTGTGTGGGGGGGGGGTCTTCTCTCCCTCACTCTACACCCCCACCCCCGCATCTAACTTCTTCAGGGCTTGAAGAATTGGAGGTCAAGCAGGGCTGGAGCATCTTTTCAAGAAACTGAAGGAAAGTGTTCTTCTGCTTCCCCACACCAGACCAGGGGAAGAGCCTCGGCCTGAAGACAGAGAAAAGGAAGGTTTTGATTCTGACTCCTTCACTTCAGTCTGCCACCGGGACCTTGCATCTGTTACAAAGATGCCGTAATGTGCTCATGGCTACACAGTCAGTGGAGCAGAGGCAATGAGATTGTCTGTGGACAAGAGAAGATAATCTTATTTTCTCTGTCTTTTTGATCATGGGAGCAAGGGGGAAATGAAATTTCATGCAACTTACTCCTTTCTACTGCAACTGATGGCAACAGTTATTTAACATTTCTTGAGTGCCCAAGAACCGCACGGCACTGCAAGGCATCGATGAGTGTCTCTTGAGCTTGGAGGCTGAAACCGGCACAGAATCAGCACCACGCAGTCCAGAGAAAGCTAAATTCCCAAGATTATCTTACCCAGGTCCCACGTCTTTGGGCTGGAGTGTACAGAGAATGCACAGTTAAAGGGAGAAGGGTGGCCAGTCTTCACGTTTCTCCCACTGGTCACTTGGGAACCTGGCTTGCACTTAGCAAATTCCCACTTCATGGTGTCCCTACTGCCACGACAGATCACATTCAAGCCACTTCTTGCTCTGTGGAAGAGGATATGTGCTTGACAGCTAAAGCAATCAGACCTGCCTTCTAGACAAGAAGAACTTAAAAACACTGTGCCCTATTATTCCTCTGCCCATTTCCCAACCCAGCACGTCCTGCCCAGTCCTCCTGCGTGGGTAGGGAAGCAACAAATCAAATACACTTGAATGAACTACGCTCTCCTCTGGTTTCATTTCCTCATTTAGGAAAAATGACACAGTTGGGCCGGATAACATCTAAACCCAGCCCTGACGTCAGACTCACTCGCAAGGAGAAACAGCCCAAAGAGGAGGCTGAAATGAGGGCCCAAGCTAGTGGATGTGGGCTCATGAGAGGAAGTCGGAGCAGCCAGAACTGTAGAGAAGGAAGAGCAAGGAAGGCGAGCAGACAGAGAAGGGGCTGAAAGACAGAATTGTAAGGTTCTTTAGCTTGCTTCTTCTGAGCCTTCGACAGAAAGCCACTTGAAATAGCAAGTCTGAGTGCCTTGTGTGGGGGAGCTATAGGAGGGAGCAGCCTCTCTAGAGGCTGGAGAAAATGGAAGTGTGTGTGGCAGTCCACGAGGCTCCATCAGAACCCTGTCCTAGGATGCTGTTAGCAGCATTATGGCAAGGAGGCACCCATGAAAGCATCAGTGGGCCCATGCACTCAAGCTCTTGGTTCAAGCCACACCAACAGAGGCCATTCCACTCTGATAACTGCAACAAGACACAGGGTCAGAAAGAATAAAAGGCCTGCCTTTCCAATGCCGAGATATGGGATTATAACTTGGCAGGCTCTGGAAGCTTTAAAGCTGGAGGCGGCATAGGGAAGGGGATGGGTGAGGGGAGATTTACGGGCGATGGTAATAATCCTTCCATTTTTACAGAGCTCCCAGTGTATGAGGCCCACTCAATACATCACCTCATTTACCTGCAGCTCAAAGATGCAGTGCAGCGAGGTGGCTGTCTGTTCTTCTCTGCTGTTTTGTAGGTAAAGAAACTGGAGTGTAAATGAGTTGAGTCACCTGCCTAAGGTCACACACACAACTGGATAAGACTCAGGAGTGACACCCACTTGGCAGACACAGACAGACCCAGGCCTCATTGCTCCTCTGTCTGGACTTCGGCCTTGTCTGAGCTTTGGTTTTTATTCTATAAAATTGAGCAAAAACAATTTGGGCAGTTGAGACAGGTGATGGGTCTTCTCTTTATTTCCTTCCTAGGACTGACAGCATGGCTCAGTGGTCTAATGCTTGGTTAGCATGCTAGTTTAAGCCTTAACTCCACCTACTACAAAAGAAATTTTCCTTTCTTTAGAATAGCCACTTAAAGGGGGTGGGGAGGGGGTGTCAGGGGACCTAATGTCAAATCCTGTTCACTACCTCTGGTTATGTGATCCTAAACCAAGTTATTCAATTTTCTAGTAATTTTTCTTTCTGGAAATGGAAAACCAGAATACCCACCTCATGGAAGTACTTGACAGGTAAGAGACCACACCGAGAACAGATTTAACACTGTTCCACCTTAATAAATGCCGTGTCCCTTTGCAGATATGAGCAGTCATCTTTTCCGAAATCAGCTCACAAATTCTTGGCGTCCTCGTCTACCTTCAAATAAGAATAACTATTACTATCTTTGCTGTTGTTTACCAAGAACTTCCTCTGGCTCAGACACTGTTCAGTGAGTCACAGTGTTTAACCTGAATTAGCTTGTTTTGGAAATTGGGATTAGTTGTTGTTGTTGTTTTAGTTTTTTTGAGACAGAGTCTCACGTGGCCATGGCTGGCCTCTAACTCTCTAGGTAGTCGAAAGCTACCTTAAACTCCTGATCCTCCTGTCTTTACCTCCCAAGTGCTGTGATTATGAATGTGTCTCCAATGGGCTAGCCTATTTAATTCTTACTTAGCTGAGACAGAAAGAGTCCAGAAGCTCACCGAAGGCCACACTGTCAATGATGGTAGAGATAAAACTAGGCTTCTGACCCAATAAGGCTCTACTGACTCTGCACCTCTTGCCAAAGACCCCACTCTTTCGTGGCAAGCCAGGAAGCACCCTGGCCAAACTGAAAGTGCAGACTTAATCATTTATGCAAATTCCAGGATTCTGTTTGCTTAAGAGGTTTCAAGTTGAGTTGCCTTTGAGAATCTGGAGGATGTGGATGATCGCAGAAAGCCGATTAGTACACAAAGGGATATTATCCCTGGCTGGAAAAGCCAGGCAGGCAGTAAGGATATCAAGAAAACCTACCGTGTGCAAAGTATTCAATTAAAGAATCAACCAGCAGGATTAGGAGCCAAAAAAATGAACACTAAGAGTGGGTGCTTCCCTTGACACCTGCAGAGGAGAGTTTGTTGTTAGACCTTCAGGGAAGATGAAGTGTCTCAAGAAGATCTGGATTCCTGGTCCTCAACACAGACCCTGGCGCTGTGTAAGTATTCAAAAAAGATACCTAAATGGATGGATGGATGGATGGATGATGATGGGTGGATGGATGGATAGATGGATGGATAGACAGATAGATGGACAGATGAATGGAATACAATTCTCTTACCAAAGAATGTGGCACATTTCTTAACACCCAATAACAGGAAATTCAGGAGACTTAAAAAGAACTCTTGGGGGGCTAGAGAGATGGCTCAGAGGTTAAGAGCACTGGCTGATCTTCCATAGGTTCTGAGTTCAATTCCCAGTAACCACATGATGGCCCACAACCATCTGTAATGAGATCTGGTGCCTTCTTATGGCACGTGCATATATAATAAATAAATAAACTTTTAAAAAAAAGAACTCTTGGACAGCTGAAAAATAGGAAAGGATGAGTGAAAATGAGAGAAGACATACCAACCCCAAGAAAATATCAGGGCAGGGTCCGAAGATCACCATGCTAGGGAGCTGAGGATGGGCAGAATGGCACTAGCCTCCTGAATCCTAGAGTAACAGGGCCATCAAGCACAGAAGGGCTAGTCCATGAGGGATACGCAGCTGCACCGTGATTATGTTTTAATAGAAATCGATATATTGGGAAACCAAGCTGGCCTACCCTTCTTGATAGCCTGCTCACTTCTTACCCTGCAAGTCTGCCCCAAATTCCAGGAGCTTCCCATTAAGTGACAGTTTCTGGAGGATCTAGCATTCTGCAAAGTCCACACTAGATATACTCATAGGACAGTCTTCACAGGGACATAGCTTTTTTTCCAGTTCTGTACCTGTGATTTTAAAAGTCACCTCTGAAAGATGCTGGTCACTTTAGGAAGCAGTGGTAAGAGCTTCAGTTCAAAGGGTCCTAATGCAGGCAGGCGGCAGACTCACGCAGACCCTGTATTAGCTCCAGAATAACCCAATGACATTAGTATTTAATTAGCCCTTGTTTTACTTAGGAAAACCCTGAAACTGAAAGAAGTTAAAAATTTGACTGGAGAGATGGTTCTGTGGTTATGAACAGTGGCTGCTTGTCCAGAGGGTTTGATTCTCAGCATCACATGACACCTCATAATGGTCTACAACTCTAGTCTTGAGGGATCCAGCACCCTCTTCTGTCCTCACTGGGCACCAGGCATACACATGGTACACAGACATGCAGGCAGGCAAAACACACACACACATTTTAAAAAATCATAAAATATTTTCTAAAAAAGAATTTGACCCAGAACACAACTAATAAATGAAAGACTCAGCATTTGAGACCTAAGACATGGAAAAGATAATGCCACTCCCTCCAGATTATAAGGCAAAGATAGGACATCAGGGGTAAAATAGATATAGAGCTCTACAAAGGCCTTGTTTTCCCCATGACTCTTTTAAAATCAAGAGTCTTAAATATAATTGTGTGTCAGTGGCAGCTGCTTACAAAGTCTCACCCATTTTTCTGACCTCTAACTCAAGAACATAATCTTCCCTTTCCCTATTTCTTTTACTTTTTCCAACACGCCCATGAGCCTAAGCGTGCTCTCTGACCCTCTGGGCTTCCTTGCTGTTCACTAAAATCCCCCATACCTCACCCCCATGCAACTGCTTTCTGACTTCCATGTCTAACTTTAAAGACATGACCTCTCCTCTTCTTCACCGCCTTCCTTCTGGAAACTGCCAAGATTTGCAGCTTGCCTGTCTGTTGTTGTTCTCTCAAACTCAGATGATTTGATCCCTGAGCTTTAACAAAAAGAAAAGAAAAACTTTCTTAACTATGAGTAAGTCTACCAGGATGAATAAGCCAGGGCTGCCTACTCTGAGCTCTTTTTTGTAAACCTACTTTTTTAATTATTTGACAATTTCATACATACATACATACATACATACATACATTTTTACCATATTCGCCCCCCACTCCTCCCCAACTCTTCTCAGAGCCACCCACCATTTCCCATGACCCTCCCAATTTCATGCCTTTTTTTCTTTGTGTTAATGCTCCAAGCGCAGTTTGTGCTACTCCTGTACTCATGAGTGTGGGGCCAAAGGTGTGGTTGACTTACCAGGGGCCACACCATTAAAGAAGACTGGTTCTCCCTCCCCCAGAAGCCACCAACAATCCTTAGCTAGGAGTGGGCCTCATGAGCCCTCCCCTCTCCACAGGCATGAATTCCTAACCAGAACTTTCCATTACTAAGTGGGTGCTATTTTTTCCCAGCAGTCAGAGCTTCCAGAGCCCTGCAATCCTTCAAGAACCCTAAGCATCTGTTTCTTTGCAGAAGAGGTCAGAAAGTAGGTTTTGCTAGGGGTGGGGTGTGAGGAGGCATTTGACTAAGGTTGTTTGAGCTCAAATCTGAGAGAAGGGATTATAAGCAATCTGCTGGTTCACTGGGAACTTAGACTTCTTATCTGAGCCAAAGTAATCACTTGCAGAAGGGCAAGCCCATCCAGTGTGGGAGGATTCTTCTCTATCTTTGCCAGGAGCTGAAGAGCTTTTGCCTTTGTAATCAGCTTCTAAGAAGAGGCTGCCACTCCGGCTTGTCTAGAAAGCCCAGAAAATGCCTGGATCCAACAGGTCCTGTGAAAGGGAAGGCCCTGGGTGTGCCCTGATGCTGTCTCCACACCTTGGACAAGTTGACCTCAGCAACTTTGTGGCCCTGCTTCCTGGAATGGCCCTCAGCTGAGATGCTCAAGGCCAAGATCATGGGAAGAAAAGAGCTCAAGCAACATCCAGTCTTCCAAACATTGCTTTTCCTCTGCATTTACTGTGGGGGACAATTTCGGTTGTCTCTGCCCTGTCCTCCTGCCCCGAACACATATCACACTTGTAAGGATCACTTCTGTCATCAGAGGAAGCGTTCCTGTGACACTGCTCCATCCATGGCTGATAGACCAAAGAGGGTGTTGAGCACCAGCTGGGTTGGTCATGTACTTCTCTCTCAGGTTTAGACATAAAGACCTGGAAGCCAAGTTGGTGGTACCCCTGGAGCTCAGAGAGCTGATGACTGACTGACACCAGGGTAGGGTGGCCATGCTTAGCTGTTGGGGCCCATGAAATGGAACCCAAAAGTACAGCCCTATGGAGAAGGCCTGGAAGGCTTCTGAAGGAGCCTGAGAAACAAAGTCTCTGTGAGCCTCTGCTATGCTCTTGTCAACATCCGTTCTTTGTGTCTAAAAGTGTGTCAGACAGATAGCATCCCTCTTCCCAACATGTAAGCAAAGGCCACTTGTTCGTTTCCCGGCCACCCAGACCCTAAATAATCACACAGAAACTGTATTAATTACAATACTGCTTGGTCAATTAGCTCATGCATATTTCTAGCTAACTCTTACATCTTGAATTAACCCATTTCTACTAATCTATGTATCACCACGAGATTCACGGTTTACCAGTAAGGCTCTCCAGCATCTGTCTCCTTCAGCAGCTACATGGCATCTCTCTAACTCTGCCTTCTTTTCTCCTCTATCTGCTTGGAATTCCTGGCCTTGCTCTATTCTGCTCTGCCATAGGCCCAAGCAGCTTCTTTACTAACCAATGGCAATAAAACATATTAACAGCATACAGAGGGGAATCCCACATCACCAAGTTACATCATGGAGGTTAGAACCCTCTTCCCCCCAAATTAGTCATAAAACCTAGAATGTCACTCTTCCCTTCTCCCTTGACCCAGAGGCCTGGGAAGAAGGAAGACTGCAGTGAGGCTAAAAGGAATCTGCCACAGACAGGCCTTGCTTCATCCCATTCTGTCTGTGACATCATGCCACACCCTTTTGTCTGATGTCATTTACCTAAGCATAAACAGTTTCTGCTTGGTCTTCATGTCCTTGCTTCTGAAGCCTCTTATGTCACACACAAAAAAAAAACTAAGTCATTCTGCTGGTCTCTGACTGCCTTTTGTTACAAGACTGTCAGCTGTGATTCTTAGGATGGATGAGGGAAGGTGCCCTCTGTCCCATTTCCATTTCCATTTCCACCCTAATCCAACCAAGTACATAGAAAAGAGAAGAATAAACGGGGACGAGATGAAATCACACAGGGACAGCAGCTATCCTTGACAGCATTGTACTTCCTGGCTCCTGACTCTAAAGAAGCCCAAGTTCATGTTCTGCCCTTAGGTGTGTGCTAGGCTCAACCCCACTGGGCTTTCTTCCTCCAGAAGCCCCTTTGAGTCAGTTCCCATTATTGGCAATCAAAAACAGAGTCTTGGAAAGCAATTAGCATTACCATCTAGATTAAGAGTTTACTAATGGTTATTGAATACCTATTTCATTCGGTCCAGAGACTGTCATGATTTATCTCACTTATGTCATCTCCTCATCAGCAACATCATACACATTAACATCAAAAATTATTTATGAAGAGACTGGTTTTTCCATAACAACACTTAGTTAGACTGAAAGGGAGTGACACCAGCCACATCCAAGTCCCCTGACAATTTTCTAGACAGGCATGCTGACATGAAGACAAATGCACAGGGCATTAGATTAAGACAGGAAGAGGCAATGAGTGGTTTCCCTAGTTGTCAGGTAAGAAGAGAGGGAGGGAAGCCAGAGCAAACCAGGCAGATAAGCTGAGGGCATGCTAAGTCAGAGCAGAGAGAATGGTCCCAGCTAAGGGATAACTCCAGGCTTGCTCAATTTGTCCAAGAAAATGCAAAGAAAGGAACACAAAAGAGAATGAAAGAGTAGTCTGGTACCTAGACCAGTTTCAACAATCACAATGTATATGTTTAATCTAGGAATTTAAAAAGGATGGGGAATTGAGGGGAGATTGAAGCAGCTGGCAGAGGTGGAAGGGCTAAGAGAAGAAAAGTCAAAAGAATTTATCAGTGTTGGTATCCATCCATCTGGCAGATCTCAAAAAAATACCCAGCATGCAAAACTGAATGGGCAGACAACTAACAGGAAAAAAGGAGAGATGAGATGAACCCTGAAGGGCAACACACCAAGCGGTGATGGAGAGAGAAAAGGCTAGAAAGATCTGAGGGTGAAGGAGAGAAGAAAGAAAAAAGAGGAGATCAGAGTGAGGGTGGAATCACAAGTAGGGAACACCAATGGCTAAGCCAGGTAAAGAGGATAAAGGAATCCCAGGACAGACAACCGTAGAAGGTCCAAGAAAAGAACAGTAAAGCCAGGCTGCCAAAGGAGGGTGGGAAGCCTTGTGAGAAGCCTCGTGAGAAGAGAGGTCTGTCCTGCAGACCTCAACAATTCCCTGAGGATGCTGCCATTCTTGGCCTCCTCTGGTCTCCGTATGGACAGGAGGCATGCTGCTGTGTCATTCTTCCAAATACGCTATCATTCTCCACCCTTCCCACCACTCTGGGTGACTGACAACAAACTTGCTAAATCAGCAGTTCTCAACCTGTGGGTTGCAACCCCTTTGGCAAAATTCCTTCTCCAAAAACATTTACCTTATGACTCATAACATCAGCACAGTTACAGTTATAAGTAGTGATGAAAATAATTTTATGGCTGGGGGTCACCACAGCATGAGGAACTATGCTAAAGGGTCACAGCATCAGATTGAGAGTCACTACCCTAAATGGTCTATATTTCTGCCTGAGAAACAGTGATTATTCCTATGAATCTTTAGCTTTGCAAAGATCTTATGAGATGGCCTTACATCCTCCCACCTTCCATGTGAATTAATATCTTCATACCCATTCCAAGGTCCATTCAGTCATTCGGTACACACTTCCTGATAACTAGCCCCAACTTCATGTTCCTTGCTGGAGAGTCAACCCTGAACACCATAGAGGAAGAGCTGATCTACGGAACTTGGGGACTCACAGCCAAGTTGGATATTAATCAACCAACCAATTACAACTATGACAAGTGCCACATGGGAGAAGCAGAGGGTGCCATGAAAAGGAAGGACTGGATACTTGGCTGAGTTAGAGCATTCGAAGTGGTAATGTTTCCGCTGAGCTCTGAAGAAATGAGGGAGTTTGATAGTCCTCATTTGACAGTCCAGTGGCTTGCGCCTGTGATTCCAGCAGCTGAGAGGCAGAAGCAGAAAGAACAAGAGTTCTTAGCCAACCTAGGCTGTGGAGCAAGTTCCAGGCCATCGGACTGTGCTATAAAACAAGACCCTGTCTGTTGTTTTTAACAAAATCATATGGCTCACTCAGGAGCCAGATGCTGCAGGTGAAAGCCTGCTAGATCAGAGAGGCAAAGGAAGCACCCAGCTTGCCTTCCTCCTTAGCAGTTGCCTCTGAAGCCTCTGTCTCTCCTACTGTCTCAAACAAGAATTCTTCAACTCAATGTCCCTCCCCTCTACTTCCTGTTTGTCTCTATCCATCCTCCTGATTCCCTCTTACTCTCAATAGTTTTTTATTAATAATCTTATGTTCACTTCCCGTCAACTGGTTGCTTGTTCAGCCTCTTGGCCTATGGTTGTCTTTATTTAATCCTGTTAAAAAATATTCAAGCTGAAAGCTCTTGAATTGAAGGTGTGTCCTAGGGCTGAGCCACACCACAACTAGGAACAGGTTTCTCAAGTAAAATAAGTAGCCTCAGGGTTCACATTGTGAGCAAATATCGTGCAACACCTATCTCACTTTAAGAACAAGAGAAGAAAGAAGGAAGGAAGGAGGAAGCAATTGGAGAGGTTATCAGGCTCATCCTTTCACTTAATCTGGAAACTCGAAGCTGACTTCATCTGGCAGCATTTGCCTGCATTAGCTCTATGTCCCTGAGAACACCATCCGATAGGCATAGTGTAAACAGGGCTAGACATGATTGCCATTCCTCCAGCAAAGACTCCATGCCCCGCCCTCAACCCCAGCGTCTTCACCCAACCCAAACTCCTCTGCCTGCACCCGCAGGACCCACAATATGGTCACACCCTCCTCTGGAGGACAATCCCTGTACATTTGTTGGAATCCCACTGGCAGAGCACAAGGGGCATTCTTGACTTCATAGGCGTGTTCACTCTTTCATCCAACACTTTTTTTTTTTTACTAGCTCTTGTAGACCAGGCTGGTCTCGAACTCACAAAGATCCGCCTGCTTCTGCCTCCCGAGTGCTGGGATTAAAGGCATGCGCCACCACCGCCGGGCTTCATCCAACACTTTTTAGCCTCTACTGTGCCAAGCAGGCGCGCTGCTGCTATTCCTCCACCCTGAAATGTGCTTCCCACCATTCTAACCCCTACTCACCTGGAGTCTCATTTCCTCTGTCTTCAGTCCTTGGCATATTGAGAGAAAAGGGTAAGGAGCCCAAAGTCAGAGCCAGTGTTCAATTATTGCTGAAATTCTCTCAGCCTGTGGTCCTGTCAGCAAAATGGAGACTTAACAGAAATAGTGACATAGGCATCAAAATATCAGAAAAAAGATAAAGTTTCTATCCAAAAATTCTTCATAAACTGAGAAGCAAATTCAAAGAATGAGAGATTGATTGATTTCCCCAGTCACCAGAGGCCCTCTCTCCACACACCTGCTCATGCAAATAGCATGAGACACTTGTGTCCCCACTTGAACCCTGGTCTTAATTTTCTTCCTCCGTTAGGTTACAAGCCACCTGAGAGACAGGCACACTTTTCTCCTCCATGGTAGGTAGGGAAGAGCTCGGCACTTTGTCAATACATCCAGGTAAAAACTAGGACAGTTGCCGGGCGGTGGTGGCGCACAGCTTTAAATCCAGCACTTGGAAGGCAGAGGCAGGCGGACCTCTGTGAGTTCGAGACCAGCCTGGTCTACAAGAACTAGTTCCAGGACTGACTCCAAAGCTGCAGAGAAACCCTGTCTCAAAAAACCAAAAAAAAAAAAAAAAAAAAAAACAACCCAAAATACTAGGACAGTTGGAGGTCTGTGGATATGATGGAGATGTCCTCATCTCAAGCAGGCTTAACTCAAGAGCAAAGGTGCCATTCATGCTCCCCGCAGCTTCCCCAAGTCAGGGGCTCTGGGTCCTCTGTCTCACAAATTCCAAAAAGGAATTTCAAGGACAATAATGGGTGAGGTCAGAAAGTTTTATTAGAAAGAGAACACAAACAGAGCCTCCACACAGCAGAAGGTTCACAAGAGGATGGCTAGCAAAGTTCAGACTCAGTACGATGGGAGCGGGCCGGAGGCAGAGTTGCTGCCAAGAGACTTTTATGTGGGGGTTAAATAGGCTTTTTCCTAAGGAAGTCAATTGGATTTTGAAATGATTTGGTGCAATATGGGGTGGTGGGCTGTGAGGTGTCCCTTACCTTTGCATCCTGGTGACTAGACAGGCTTCAGCACACACATCCAAAGATCAGTGAAATATCTGACCACACATATCTTCCAGGTGGCTCTGCCCATTAATTTTCTGTGCAAAAGAAAAAAACTTTAAAACCAAGGACATAAACCAATGTCTCTAGTCAGAACATTTTTCGACATTTCTAGTGAAGAACTGCCTCCATCTTAGGCTTAAAAGTCATCTTATAGTAAAGACAAATTAGGCTCAAGGATCGGACTATGGCCCGCCTATAGTCTTAACTACAAATGATTCTGCGCTGCCTGCTTCTGGAAACGGAAACCATGGCTTTGTTTCAAAACATTATAACCATCTTGCAACCCTACCTTTGTTTCAAAAAGGTTGTCATGGCGACCTTGTGATTCCCAACTTGCAATCTTGTCTTTGTGCCTTTGCTTCAGGAGGTAATGACTGACTTGTTATGTCTTTGTGCCTTTGCTTCAGGAGGTAATGACTGACTTGTTAGGCTTATGCTCTGTTCCTGTAACCCCGACTACTTTTCCTGCCAAAATTCCCTTTTGGGAACCCCTTACCCCTGAACTATAAAACAACCTTGTCTTCCTCACACCCAACGCTGACCTCTCAAACCCCACCTTAGGGGGAGGCAGCCAAGAATGCAAATAAAAAAGCTTGCTTTAATTAATTTGGCTCAAATGATTTGGGTCTGAAGTCTTTCTCCTTGTATCTTGGGGATTAACACTGGCCTCCAGCCAGGACCAAGGAGACTCGTGACAGGCCTGGCTGTTTAGGGGTCTTCACTTTCTCTCTCCTAGTCTCATCACAGGCTTAAGGTTTGGCTTTTCTAAAGGATCAGTAGACTTGGGGACGATGGTGGTAGTGGAGTTACTGATACCTACAAGACTGTCTGGGAAATGAGCCAGCTCTTCATGCCCCTAACTTCAGGCTACCCACATCCCAGAGATGTCAAGACTCCCGATGCCACCAAAACCATCAGCCGTTAGATTGATTTAGAGACACTTGTTTTTTTGTTTTGTTTTTTTTCCCCCAGAAATTTCTGGAGTTCTGTTCCTCTTGCCAACCTAGCTGAAGCCTTTCTATAGCCCTGGGATTATAGCAATAAATTTCCATTTAGCCGTGACAAATGACTCCACGGCTCCCTTCCTCCTGTAGCTCCCACATCCTTGCTCTGAAGTTTTCCTCTCAGAGGCAGCTCAAGGGCCTTGCCTTTGTGTGACACTGACAAGAGAGACTACTTGCACAGTTGCCTATAAGGTGTTATTCCAGAGTAGACTGTGCCCTGGGGGGGAAAACAGCCAGCCTTCCCTAGGTAAAGTCCCTGGTGATCCAGGGCTCCGGCTAAAAGAATCTGAATAATAAGAGGCTGGTAGCAGAAGGAAAGAGGAAGAGGAAAAAAAAAAAAAAGTTCATTAGTTGCATTGATTCAAGGGGAAGACAAGTGATTAAATAATTCACCCCCAAGGAAGAGGCTCCCATCCTGGCAGGGTGCAGAGATAAATTTAAATTTGTAGTGAAACAGCTCTTGCTCTGTCAGAGCTGGCGCTAGGGTGAGGGGGTTGTTGAGTAAGACCATCACACCTCCCCCAGCCAACTCTTAGCCAGGCGTCTTAGAGGAGGGGGCAGCGCCCTCTGGCTTCTGAATTAGTTACTTGGAGGTATGTTGAGCCAAATTAGGTCCAGCACCAAAAGGGGAGGATGGCAGGGCCCCATGACTGAGAGGAGAGGAGAGAAGGAGGACCAAGGACTGGAAAATGTAGAAAGTAGGCAGTCTTCATTCGCAGGGTCACACCACTTAGAAAAGAAGGGAGATGGCCTGCCGACTAACCCGTTCTTACTGTCCTTTTGCTCTCTGCCAGACAGTGGGACAGAACACAGGGGACAGTCCCTCAAGGCTCTCAGTCACTCTAGAAAAAGGAAGTACCAACAAGTAACTGCCATCAATATAAGTTAACACCGGCAAAAGGTGGGGATACATAAGAAGGTGGGAGGAGGCTGAGGGCTTCTAAAGTTTCCCAGGGGAGGTGGGTGCTGGACTGGTTCAGATAACCCTTGGTCTGCTGCTCCATTGTTCTAGTACAGACTCCTTTGCCAGTTCACAGCTGGCCAGCCCTGGCTAACCTCCCTCCCATTTTCCCCTGCCCAGGATCCCTGTTGTAGGATCACTTGCTGGGAGATGTAGTCCAGCCCCTTCCCTGAACTCCAGAGCCTTGGTGAGAGAGCTTCTTCATACGCATTTCCACAGGCAGACTCAGCCCTGCCATCTTATTGCCGTGCCTTGGTGAGTCTGAGCAACTCTCGGGGCACCCTCTTTCAATCTATGCCTCAGGTTAAAGTCCAAATTCAAACTGAGAGACGGGGTGTCCAGCTGCGCTGGGCTGCTCCTTCATTCAGGCAGAAGAGAAAGAAGCTCCTTCCTGCCCCCCCATCCCTGCATCTCTACTGCCACTGCCACTTTCCTTCCCCCATGTCCCTCACTCGCCCCTGACCAGATACCCTGAGACAGGAGCCACCGAAAGAGGAGAGAAGGCAGAATAGACTCCTGCGTCTCAGCTTGTTCCCCAACACCTGAAGTCTATCAGCTTCCACCCACCCTGCCCTGCTAAGCACTTGAAGTCCTTCAGGCAAGATTCTGACTTCCATTAGCCCAACCCTGCAATCAATAAGTGCTTTGGTTAAGAGCAGCCTGGCCTCCTCTTTGGCCAGTTGCTGCTCTCGTCTCCCACGGGCCAAAGCCCCATTAAAGCCTCGCCTGTAGTGCACACACACTTGGCAGGGGCTCATTTCTCTTACTTTACAGCCAAAAGACCCAAGTCTCCAGAAAATGCACCCACTTCCTACTTAACCAAGGGCTTCCAGCAACAAATTCACAGAGTAAGAGCAGCTCTTTTATTTTGTAAGAACTCCAGAAAGAAGTAAAATCAGTAACTTTGAGCTAGGCTGAAGGAGAAGCTCCATGGTCACATAACTGAGCCCAAAATTTCAACTTCATGCTCTCGAGTTTCTGTCATGTGACGCTAACTCCTGCTTCCCAGTCAAGCATTGCGCCTGGAGGTCTCACGATTCCAGAATGTTGTCCCAGCCATAGTTCTTTCTATGGAAGCACCCCTAAAGGACAAGCCTCAGCTGTCCACATGAAGAAGGTGTCAGAGTGTCCCTTTCTGATCAAAGGCTAATCTGAGCCAGACCGCGTGTCTCCATTTTGTCAGCTGAAGTATGTGACGTTCCTTTGGCCTCCACCTAGCATATTGCTCACATTTAACAACCTCAGCAAGATTGGAATAAGAAGTACTGAATGTTTCCAAATTGGTAGTCTCTTCCCTCCCAGTAGAAGCCAGGGTACCAGTGACCAAGTTAAGAAGTAGGTGTTTTCTCCAAGTATTAATAAATGCTTTATGCTGGTGTCCATATTTATCGGATTGTCCATTGACCTGAATTCACTAGGAAAATGAGGACTGTGGAGCAAGCCCACGTAAGCCACAACCGTAGTTAAACATAGAGAGATGGGCTAACATGTACAACAGAAGGGGAGGTGTTTGTGCCCATTGAGTCTGCTTCTCAGCTGAAAACAGTTTATGGTAACTTAGTTCCAGGTGCAAGGAGTTGGGGGAGCATTTCATGGTCTCCACTTATTTGATTCACTTTCCCTAGGGACTGAAATGTACAAAAGACTGAGAGAGCATCTAAGCCAAGTCCTGGAGGCCCAAAGCTTGGAGAAATTTAACCTCTGGGTCACCTGGCTCCCAATACTGGGTTTTGGGTGATCATCACACAACCGCTGGTTTTTCCAAAAGAGGAAGGCTGGATAAAGACTAGCTGGTTGTAGGAGGGTCTGTCTTTATTTCTGTGCTTTGATTGGTTAAATAAAAAAAGCTGCCTGGGCCATTTGATAGGGCAGGACTTAGATAGGTGGGGAAAAGAGAAGAGGACGCTGGGAAGAAGACTGGGTCAGAGCCAGTCTCCATGAGGCTCCCGCTGCAGAAGGATGTATCTTAGAACAGTCTGGTAAGATCACCACCTCGTGGTGACATACAGACTTTTATAATGGGTTAGTTTATATGTGAGAGCTAGCCAAGAAAAGACTAGCGATAATGGGCAAGGCAGAGTTTAATTGAATACCATTCTCATGTGGTTATTTCAGGCATAAGCAAGCAACCAGTGGCTGAGCGGACCAGCAGCTGGGGGCTGGGAGTTGGGTGCGGAGAACACAACCCATACCTCTCCCCCCAACAGCTGGTGAAAACATTCATAATGACTGCCGTCGATCATGAAGCATTGATCAGCTTCTGGGTGCTTAGTGCTTCTCGGGGCCCTTTGGCAAGCAAAGAAAGGAAATCTAAACAGAGGAGCAAGTACTCAATGTGAAACCTCGGCCTGAATCACGTCATCGGTGCTCATTAAACATTTGTAGTGTTGCATTCCATTAAACCATGGTACTGCCAACCATCCTTTACTGAGTGCTTAGTGTATGCCAGGGATCCTGTGCCATGCTCTTTCCATGCTTTTTTCTAATTCGGTGCTAACCACAGCTTCAGAGGTGGACACTTCTTCTTACCATTTTCCAGATAATGGAACTGAAGGGCAGAGAGGCCAAGCCCAAAGCCATGCCCTGAGTAAAATGTGCATTTAACCACGGGATTGCAGAAGCCTCAGGACACTCATATTGTGTGTGCAAATGAAGCACTTCTAGCTGAACTACATTTGGAAAATGGGTAAAATATTCATTCTCACTGGGGTTCTGACAGTGAGGACTCTGAACGACAACTATTATTGTGTAGTGTGCCCATGTCCCTTTCCTTTCAAGGGCACAGTAGGGGCAAGCACTAACACACACATACACACACACAAAACCAAAGGCCTTGTGTGGGGGGCATAAAAAAAGTATTTCTGTACCATCAAGATAGGGATAATACCTTTATCTGCCGGAAAAGGAACTTTAGGGATAGACTGAGTTAATAGAAAGAGGAGCTTGAAGAGAACCTGGCAGTGTGTATGCAGGTCATGAATGCCAGCTGCCACCATTATCACCGGTTACAGATGTGCACTACCACGGGGCTGCAGAAAACAGGGCAAGAGTACCTAGAAAATGTTTCTGTGAGTAGCAGAGCCCAGGTTAGACCCCAAAGAGTGACTGAGGCTTACCGGAACACTACAAGAGATACCGTGCCTAGCTAACAGGACCAGAAATGGCATGCAACCTTGTAGCAAGCAGAGGAGTGTTTACGTGAGCCTGAAACACTTGCACTGCTTCCTTTCAAATGGTGGCAGGAGAATTGAAGACCACCAACCCTAGAAAGGGTACCCCACCTTCCTGAGAGGTGGTAGGTCAGCAGGGTCCAGCCTCTTAAAGAACTCCCTGTGATGCATAAGTGTTCAAAGAACTCCTATGGCACAGACCTTGGTAGTGCTGTGGGAAGGGGTGAATTCTTAGAAGGCAGAACCCAGTGGGACATCCTTAGGTCACTGGAGACATGCCCTTGAAGAGGACTGGAGGATCCCGAGCCTCTTGCTCTCCCTCTCTTGCTTTCTGGCCACGGGGTGGACAGTTTCCTCTGCCACATGTGTCTCACTGCCACGCATCCCACGAGAGGCTCAAAGCAGTGACTTGTCTAACCCTGGACTAGAACTTCTAAACCCAAGGGCCAAAGTGAGTCTTTTCTCTCTATAAATTCATTATCTCATTTATTTTGTTATCATGATGGAAAGCTGACTATGACCAGGCCTGCACCCAGGAGCCTAGTAGAGCCACACCTGCTGCAAGCCCTGAAAATGGCATAATGCAGCCTGGCTCCCCAGCTGAGTACCCAGCAGCCCTTTCCTCTCCCCGCTTCCCTCAGCCTGGCCAAGCTGTACAGGATCTGTGTGCTGTCTGCGGTGCTGTCCTATTCCTAAACCTGAAAGCTTTACTGGGCATTAAATTCCAGTGTCAGACCGCTGTCTGTGCTCCTGAGTGAAAGAAAAGAGACAGGGGCTTTAACACTTTTCAAAAGCAGAGCCTGAATCATTTATGAACCAGCACCATGGGAAGCCCCAAGCCGGTCTTAGGACAAGCACTGCTTCCAGGAGGGAAGAGTTGATCGTGGAAGGTGAGGCACTGTCCTCATTCCATCAGTCCCTAAGTCTGCATGCAGGATCACATGCACTGGCCCCTTTTGATGTGGGAGTGTCTCCTGTATTTTGTATTACTCTTATTGGTTGAATAAAGAAGCTGCCTGGCTTATAAGATAGGTCAGCCCTTAGGTGGGCGGAGTAGACAGAATGGAAGTTCT
>JAQHUG010000317.1:896923-943607 GCA_028555095.1 Dicrostonyx torquatus
GTCTGTCCATCCGCAGGCCTGTGTACTAATCCAATAAAGTGCCTCTTGCTTGTTGCATCCAGTGGCCTGAGTTGGATTCCTTTGGGCAGCAGAGCTGCAGATCTCTCAAGACTACTGAAAGGACCCAAGACAACAAAACAAGACCAAGCCCCATGGACATTTAGAGAGGTCCTTCTCCATACCCAAGCACCTTCTCACCTCCCTCATCGCTCATCAACTCCAGAAATGTTCCAGATATTACATGCCTGCCATTCCTTCTTACAGCTGAAGGGATCTGGTCATTTTAGCTGCTGTGGACTACCCCCCCAACGAGGTAGCCAAGGCCCTGAAATACAAAATATGGTTGCTTCCAGAGAGCTCTTGAAAGTGCTGGTGTTACCCTAGTAAGTGGCTGCCGGGTCCCTCAAAATCCCATGTCAGCTATGAAAATCCAAAAAGGACCAAGAAGTCAGGTTTCAGAGCACCAGGTAGGATTCTGCACAGCTGGGAGGGCAGATGTGCTGCCTGCTTTGCTGGTCTCGTGGAGCTGCTAGGTAGCCATGCTGGTTATGGCCCCTTGCTTGGCCTTTGCCCTGGAAAGTAAAGCCAGCTCTGTCACTAATTGTAGCACACCACGCCCGTCTGCACTCTATGTGCTACCATACAGTTCGTGAACCGGGCAAGGGGCTGGAGCTTGAAACACACAAAGACACACAGACAGAGACACGGGTCATCCTTGAAACAGGAAAACCCCAAGAATACCCCCTTTATTGTGTACAGGGGCAGCTTATATAGGGATAGCCACACCCCAGCCAAATGCACGAGAAACCACTCTTCTGCCATCAGGAACTCCTGAGAGTCTTGTGCTCAGAGCAGCTGCAAGCATTACAAGTTGTTTACAAGAAATTCAGGATCTGGGAGTTCAGAGCTCCCAACAACTAATAAACTGTGGGGATTGGGTTCCCATTTCCCTGGTCTCCAGCGTCCCCATTCTAGACAGGAAGGAGTTAGTTGAAGCTCCAATGATCTCCCTAGTTCTGGGATCCTGGGTGAAATTAGTTGTGAAGACCATCAGAAGTTTCTGTCCTGCCTGGCATGAGGGAAGACACGGTCCTGGTACCCAGAGCTGCATGCTAAGGCAGCTACCCAGACCCCATGCCCTTGGGTGAGACAGGATACAGTGGGGAACAAAATATCCTAGCAGAACATCAACAGCTTCCCTCAGGAGTCTGGTGACCAAGGTGCTACCCTCATCTGGAAAGCGGGTTTCCTCCAGAAAAGAACTCCCTCCCAGCCAGGCAGTGATGGTGTATGCCTGTAATTCCAGCACTCAGAGGTAGGTGGATCTCTGTGAGTTTGAGGCTAGCCTGGTCTACAAAGCAAGTTCCAGGACAGCCAGAGCTGTTACACAGAGAAACTATGTATCAAAATAACAACAAAAATAAAAAATAAAAAAAGGAGAGAAGAAAGAAAGGAAAGGAAAGAAAGGAAGAAAGAAAGAAAGAAAGAAAGAAAGAAAGAAAGAAAGAAAGAAAGAAAGAAAGAAAGAAAGAAAGAAAGAAAGAAAGATTCCCTCTCCTGCCTCCTTACACTGTAAGTAACAGGGTCCTCCTCTAAGGTCCTAAGGACCTTGAGTCAGTCTGGAGCTCTGGAGGTCAGAGAAGTCCCAGGTAGGTCTAATGGATGCTGCACAAGAATAAGTGTCCCAGGAGTTGGAAGGGCCAGAGCAGAGACCCACCTGTGCAGGGCACAGGTGCCGAGAAGGGTTGTCTGGCAACGCCCAGGATAGAAGGCCTAGAGGGCTCAACAAACACTTGCAGTTAACACCCAGGAGCACATGGGCAGAAGAAAGCCTGTTAGCTGACAGTGGAGTTGTGCCAGGAAAGCATTATCCTGGGAGCTTGTGCCAACGGCCACCTGCAGCTGGCCCTGCCTTACAGCCTCAGCTCATCTGGGATCACATCGGCTCAGAACTGTCATGACATCGGGCCACAGGGCCCAGAGCCCTCTTCTGTGACATGCACAGGTTCCAGACAAATGACCATCCCTCTGGGAAGGATGGAGAGGGGAAACAAGCTGTTTTGGAGTTTGAATATATCTGAGAAACTCTGTCCATGATTTTTTTTCCCATAGCCAAAGAAATATTTGAGGTTGATAATCTTAAAACACCTTCTACTCCAATGTTTAGGGAATCTATTATTATTTAAGAATAAATAATAATAAGATAATATATAGTATTTATCTTTGTCTATTTTACTTAGTGTAACATTTTGTGCTAGGTCATAACTATGTTAACCAGATTTATTTAATCACCTTACAATGAATATCAATACAGCGTGTTATACAAATATCAAAACATCATGTTATACTCTATAAATAGATGTAACCTTTATTTGTCAATATCTTAAAGCTGAAGGGAAAATATTTTGAAACAATAAATAAGAACAGAGTGGAAAGTGAGCAGAGAAGAAGAGGAGAGAAAGAAAAGTATAAAGGGGGAGAAGGTCAACTTATGTCCTGGTGACCATAGGGGTAGAGACTCCCCAGGTCCAGCCAGGCACAGGAGACGAGGACTAACTCTTTCCTGTTTTGCTGCATGCAACAGAACTCTTGGAGTGGCATTCTCCGTTGCTTGATGAGGATTAATTTATCAAACTTAGCACTTTCCTATAAAGCCTTAGCTAAACTGTAAGGGGCCCTGGGTCATTTGGTGTCCTTCTTTTTAAGCCTTCACATTGTGCTGGGGACAACGTATACTCTGACTCTTACCAGCCAGCTGACTCAGGACCCTGGAACCTCTGATTACATCATCAGTAAAGGAAACCAAGCTCTTGGGCCTATAGCCATTGCCAAAGGCCTGTCACTCATGCCTAAGTGGGACAGGGCCAGCCCAGGCAGGAGGATTAATGACACTGATTGAATATTTTATATGGGGAATATTGTGTATTTTCCAAAACCAAATGGAATGTCATTTTTCTCCCCAAGAAAGATGGGGAACGTCACTGTCCTCAGTTCCCATTCAGACCACATACTCCATAGCAAACAAGACAAATGAAACCAGAGGTTTCCAGGGGAGGGGGAAAAGCAAGAGAGAAAGAGTTCCACCGTTCCTCCTCCTGCCAGTCCCAAATTGCATGGCCGCCTCCATCATTACCCAATCGCTGAACCCCCATTACCCTGGATCATTCTGGCTGCCTACTAGGGATGGACCACCTTCCTTGGTCCCAAGGTAGTCTCTGTCTCATGGGGAGATTAAATCAAAATGCCACGTAATCTGTTTCTCTTTTTTCAGGAAATACAGAGTATCAGAAATAGAGAACACATCTCCAACTTGTCCTTGTGTTCTTAGTTCAAGTTCTCATTTATTATTATTATTATTATTATTATTATTATTATTATTATTATTATTAAGTGTGGTGTGTGTGTGTGTGTGTGTGAAAGAGAGAGACAGACAGACAGAGAGATGGTGTAGGAGGTCCTTCTGTTTATATGTTGCTTTCATTGGTTGAATAAAAAAACTGCCTTGGCCTAGTTGATAGGACAGAACTTAGGTAGGTGGAGGAACAATTCTGTATCTGTCAATTATGTTTTAAATAAATGCTGATTGGCCAGTAGCCAGGCAGCAAGTATAGGCAGGACAACCAGACAGGAAATAGAGGCAGGTCAATGAGAACAGGAGAATTCTGGGAAGGAGGAAGCCTATTCCTCCCCAGTCCTGTTACAGAGAGAGACAGAGAGAGGAGGAAAGAGCATACACATAGGGAAGCCAGAGGGCAACTTTGTGAAGTTTCTCTACTTCCATTTTGATGTGGATTCTGGGGAATCAAAACTTAGGTTGCTAGGCTTGCCCTGCAAGCACCTTTACCCATCGAGCCATCTCCCCACCCCTGCAGCTGCCAAGCCTTCACAGGGGAAGGAATTCCTTCCTTCAGTCTAACTGAGGTCCATACTCTCTGAATGTTGACTCGTGTGAGGAACGAAAGGTAAGCAGCCTCCCTCCTAAGGTAGGAAATTCTACCTGTTCTCAACGTGAAAGTCTCTAGAGTGCTCCTGAAGCCCTGGATCTAATGTGGCCACCTAAGCCAGGCTCTTGGGCGAACGGTACTGCTTGATTAGCCCTGGGGTGGCGCAAGGCCCACTATGCTCAGTGCCCTCTTACATGCTGCAGGGCCACCCACAAGCTCTGCTGCTTTGCATTTGCCCTGCAATCTTTCATGCCAGTTGACTTCTCATCTCCAAATCCCTTTTCACATTAAACACAAACCCACACACTCTATCCCATTTTCCTTTGAAATAAATCATAAGCCCATGCCAGAAATGACTCAGGGTGTTCTCTGGAATTTGTAAACAGCATTAAAGTCTTGTGGGAAATGTCACAGAGTGTTGGGCTGAATTTATTAAGTAATTTCTCAGCTTAAAATATATCTTCCCAGCCCGCTGTCTGACAACGTTTACCTCTAATGGAATTTTATCCACTCTTGATCACTAAGCAGTCTCATCCAAGGGTTCAGATGCCCAAGCTCCACTCGTCCTGTTAGGCTCTCCATGGGAGAGCTTCAGACTCACACCAGGCCGCTTCGGTCCACAAACTGCTTGAAGCTCCGAGTGCCTCTGTAGTCAGGATGTCAGTGCATCTGTCACCAGACAACATGCACATGCATGTGACCAAACTGGGGAGCAAATTCATCGCTTGCAGCTACATTCAGTCCACACCAGTGGCAGAACCAGGGAGCATCTGGGGTAAGGTCAGACTGGCCCTTGGCTCCAACCTATTCTAAACACAATATTTGAAATGAAAACCACTATTCTCTGTACAAAAAAAAAAGCTTCAAGACACTTTTTTTAAATTGTCCTTCTCTCCAGCCAATTATTGTCTTTAAGTCTTCCTTGGTAGAAAGGTTGACATCATTCTTGGGAGCTTTTGACCTCTGGTCTCAATTAAGTTACACACATCTATAAAGAGTAACTGATTTATTAAAATTTATAAAGAAGAGCATGAATGAAGAGGCTGTTCCCTTCGGTCCTTCCTATATCACCTCTGTGGCCTCTGGCCTGTGTCTTCAGGACCCATCCTAAGCAGGGCAGCTTTGTCAGACCAGACCTGCAACTGTAAGGAAGACTGTTTGTGAGGATTCAGGCATTGTGCTGGCCTGCCCTGTCATCTGGTAGGATACACCCAGGCTTTTCTGTGACCAGCCCAGGGTCCTAATTTGTATGCAGGTGCAAAGGTCCCCTTAAGAGACAAGCTCCAACCACTCGCGGTTTCTTTCTCCTACTGCTCCCCTGAAGGGACATTCAGGACTTTTCCTACTTCTTCCCTTCTCCTGCTCTCTGTCTGTCTGTCTCTCTCTCTCTTTCTCCCCCCACCCCTTCCCATTCCTTTTATCTCAAACTCCACACTCAAGCTCTGTCTGCCTGGTATATTCTGTCACCTGCCATGGGACCCACCAAGTTCCTCTCGTGCTGTTTTATAACACTGTCCAGAGCAGTTAACCCTCAGCCTCTCACGCCTCTGAATGCCAACCTTCTCTACTGTGCAACACAGCAAAGATACACACTGATAAAAATGCCTGCAGTTTGGGCTTGCAAGATAATTCCATGGGTGAAAGAGCTTATCACCAAGTCTCACAACCTGAGTTGGAATCCTCATGGAAGAAACTGTCCTCTGCAGGTTGTCTTCTAACCTCCACATAGTCACCGTGGTATGGGCACATAAACACACACACACACACACACACACACACACACACACATTTTAAGTGTCAGGTCTCAGGTAGTACACATGTCCAGAAATGACAGTCTTGGCTCAGCTCAACCTGGACTGTAGAAGAATTTCTGGCAGCTAGATAAAAGGCAGCATCACCCCCAGGAACTTGTGAAATGGGTCCCTGTCCTCCAAAAGGAGTCATTTCCCTTGCCTCTGGCAGAAGGGACATAGGACTCTCCATTGGCATATACCTGTGGTTATATATAAGAGCACATGCTGGCCTCCAGGCTCCTTCATCCCTACTCACATGTACTTGTTAGACATCTCAAAGCCCACACTAGCATCTTGGCCCTTCACAGTTAACAGGCCTCCCTCCTCCCAGATACCCATTTGTTCCCTATATAATGACAAGCCCCCTCTGCTGCCTCTGCCATTACCCTTCTCTTGCAGATATTCTTGGCCGTATTCAGTCTTCTTCTTTTTCTCTCTGCTCTAGACTCTTCCAGGTGCCCCTGAATGTTATCTCTCTCCTATCCACAACAAAACCCTTCCCCTAATCATGGGGCCGTCATTTTGGTGTTTTCTTTACTGTGCCCTCACATACAGTAATTAAAATGTTTCTCAAAATGCGGGCAATCTGGAGCCCCATTGTTGGAATCTAGATAGCCTTGGACAGAGTCATGGCTAAGTATGGTTTAAACACACACCCAAAGTTCCATGTGTGGAAACTTGATGGGCAATGTAAAAGTCCTAGAAAGTGCTAAGGCCCCCCAGAGATGGGATCTAACCGGAGATAACTGGGTTAAACCCTCTGTGGTGAAGAGATTAATGTTGGGTTTGAGAAGAAGTTTGGGACTCACAGAAGCAACCAGCTCCTCCTCTTGCAGGCTGTTATAAAGAACAAGAGTGACCTCGCCCGTGTTTGTTGCTTCCTGTCGTATCATATGACGCCTATCATTACATGAGCCCACTTTCCCTTCTATTTCTCTGCTGTTCTAGGCATCCAGGGGGCCTTCACCAGAGGCCAACACTGGTCTATTTAGATGCTATTGCAAAGCAAGCAAACTTTTTTATTATGTATTACCAGAATCAGGTACTGTGTTGTAGTAACGCAAAGGGACAACATGAGTTGATTAACTGATTCCTGCTTCAGTTTCCTTATCTATATAATCATGATTATATTAATGTCCTCTTCATAGGGTTATCCTGAATCAAAATAATTTTATAAAATGCCTAATATAATGCCTTGTTATTATTCTTGAATACCTATCAAACATAGTAAATAATCATTATTTATGATCATTAAAATACTTGCTTTTATTTTATTGTCTAACTACCATATGCCCTTTGCTGTTTTCCTTCTAATTAGATATCAGGGTCCCCAGACTCTCTGAGGTATTTATTGCTTCCCCTGAAGAGAGACATCAAGCTGACTTCTCGTGCTGACTTCTCTTATGGTACCCCTGCTTTAAGGATCTGAAGACAAGTTCATCTCTCAGGGGCTTTACATTTCTAAGGAGATGGTAAAAGTTGCCCAGCTTCCTCCCAAGAGACAGTAAGGAGGCTCTTCACTCAGACCAGACCAGGGGCTCTCCTGTGTGTGTGGAACCCAGAGAGCTGATGGTCTCTGGGAAACTGAAATTTGTTTTATCTGCCAGGGTGGGCTATCGCTTTTCTTTGGGGGTGCCCATGACATGGTGGATGACCACACATCCATGCACAATACAGACAGCACTAGCTGGACTCAGTGGTTATTTTTCAAAAGGCAAAAGATAAGAAGTTAGAAGGGAGATGTGTTGTGGGGTGAAGGGAAGTTGGGAGGGAGGGACTGAGGGGTAGATATAATTCAAATACATTTAATACATTTATGAAATTTTCAGAGGAGAAATTAAAAATTAATTTTTACAAGCTAAAGCCACAGTTAATTAGGATAACCACAAAATCCCTCCCTCAACCCCCAAAAATCTAGTTAGGAACAAGAAATCAAACACAAAAATATAAACATAGTAAAACCCACCAGCACAGGATAAAAAACAAATTGTAGAATTTGAAATTTGAAAGTTATGTCTGTTACAAGTTTTTGTTTGTTTGCTTTTCCTGAAACATGTTACATTCAAGTATGTCTTTTCTGTGTTCTGAGAATATGTACCTACAGAACAGATACGAAAAGCTAGGCATGGTGGCACACACTTGCAATCCCAGTACTTTGGAGAAGGGGTAGGAGGACACAAGTTTGAGATGAGACCATATGAAGGAAAGGGGAAAAAAGGAGAAGCAGGTAAATGCGCTGAGCAAAGGTTTCATCTGGGGCTCAGTTTTAACTTGAGTCAAGAGAGTATCTGTTGGATGAGAGAGCGGCTTGTTGGTTCCCACTGCCCTGTTCCCGGCTGCCCAGCTAGTTTAGCCCCGAAATGATCACACAGAAACTGTATTAATTAAATCACTGCTTGGCCCACTAGCTCTAGCTTCTTATTTGCTAACTCTTACATCTTAATTTAACCCTTTTCTATTAATCTGTGCATTACCACGAGGTCATGGCCTACCAGCAAAGTTTCAGAACGTTGGCTCCATGACTTCTCTCTGACTCCACCCTTCTTCCTCCCAGCATTCAGCTTAGTTTTCCCCACCAAGCTAAGTTCTGCCGTAGCAGGCCAAGCCAGTTTCTTTTTTCATTAACCAATGAAAGCAACACATAGACAAAAGGACTTCCCATACCAAGTACCCAATTCTGTTTGATGACATCCCCTTAGACATACTTCAGTTAATTATACCATGAGTCTCTTTACATTTTAACATAGGAAGATGTGGGTGGCATCTCTTTCTTAAGATTTAGAAATTGGTCTAAACTCCCTGAAAATGCATTTTTAAACTTACGTTGGGTTAGTTATGTGTATCCTAGTATTTTGGTTTGGTTTTTGATTTCTTTGTTTCCTCAGCCAATGACTTTCTAACCATACAACTGAAGTCTAGAGGCTATTTTGAGTCAGCCAGCCAAAAGACAAAATAAACCATACATTTATTTATTTGATGCATACATTGTGTTTAAATAAATGCAAAGAATTATGAGACCGTTTAAAATATTTACTCTGCCTCTTAAGTCCAAGTTAAAACATCGGAATGAAAGAATGTTCCTATAAGTTATGATGAAGGCTCAGGTGGTTGGGGAGGTGGGACTGCTCATAACCCAAGAGAGGGAACTGATCTGGGAAGAGTACCTCTTCCTCAGGGCTGTAAACTCCAACAGTTAATGAACAAAACTATAGAAACAACAGGGAGCAGGCAGACAGGAAGGAAGGTCAAGAGCAAACAGGCCAGGGCTGAGAATAAACCAGGGATTGATTATAAATGAATTAAAGCTAGCAGCACAAATTAAATAGGCAATTTCAACTTGACATTTACAAGTATTTTTGTTAGTTACCGTTTTGGTGTGTGTGCACTCTCAAAGATGATCTATTTATGTGTCCTTAAAACTTGTTAAGAAATTCCCAGTTTTGGGACCAGAGAGATGGCTCAGCAGATAAAAGAGCTAGCCTTGAAAGCCTGGCATACTGAATTCAATCTTCTGAATGTACATAAAGGTGGAAATAGAAAACTGACTAGACACACACACACACACACACACACGTGTGTACACAGACACATACACACACACTAAAAAAAAACTAAACTCACAGGTCAAAAGAAAAATTTTCTTAAATAAACTCTTGTTAGCAACTCATGTGGCTTCTGGGGATGTAGCTTACTTGGTAAAGTTTCTGCTTTGTATTCGTGAAGCTCTGGATGTAGATGTGACTCCAACACCACATAAACTAGATGTGGTGGCTCACGCCTCTGATGTCATCACTCAAAAGTGAAGGCAGGAGGTTCAGAAGTTCAAGGTCATCCTCAGCTACTCAGAATTTATGGTCAGCCTAGACTAGAACCCTGTCTTTAAAATAAATCAGATTTGGTCTCTGTATAGTGGATTTTGCAAGTCTTGGTCCCAGTAAATTGTTCTCAAATCATGTTCCATATCAGAGTCCCTGGGAATCCCGGCAATAAAGCCCACATGAGCTAGAGGGTCACTGAAACGGGAGAAACGTAGTTCTAGACAGCAGCTTGCTTCCTTCTGAGACTGTCTGAACAGTGCTTTCCTTCATTTTTATCTCAGTTCACACTTGGGAACCCATGAGCATCTAAGGAAGGACACCAGGTTAATATGGAAACAAAATCTGAAGATGTTGTCCTGACCTTCAAGTGCTTACCTGGAGAATCTAGTGGGCTGCCGGTCACAGACTGGGAAGCCAATTACTCTCCCTAGGCAATCAATGCAGGCCCGGAGGTGGAAATGTTGTACATCAGCAAACATGGCGGCACTTGGACCACTAAAGTCACGGTTGTGGTACCAGGGGAATCTTTGTGATACAAATAAGTATTGGGCAAGCCCCGAGGGATAGGCACAGATGACTACTTGGAGGTAGGTGGGCAGGGTGAGAGAAGGCAACAATGGCAGTTGCAGAGTGATGATTTGGGTTCCTCTTTACTGTAGTAAGATGCTAATTAAAATCACCTTCAGTTCCCACAGGCACTATCTAGTTAAAGCTCAAAGAGGTGGAATTAAAAAAAGAGAGAGAGTCCATAAAATTTAGTACCAACTTAATTTTTATTCATTGTGAATCAATGCAGAAAACGGAATAGACCTAACACATCGTTGTGGAGTGGGCTTTGGAATCACAACACATACTTGGCTGGAATCAGAAAGGTAATAAAACTAAAGAGAAAGTACCAGGTCTTCAATCCCTCTGGTGGTTGTCATTCTGTCCTTGACATCTCCCTACAGAACAATCTCCAGGAACAAAAAGTCAGCAAAAGCCAGTGTTTGCTAAGGAAATCAAGTCTACATCCTGCCTCTGTGCACAGTACTAACCTTGACCTGGGTAGTCATGACGTTAGGGCTTCAGTTTAGAGGCCTGTATGGCACCCTTCCTCCTTATCTGCTTGTAACCCATCATACATAGGAAGAATCCCCAGGATTAAGAGATATGCTTGTCCGTCAGGATCTGGTGCTGTTGCTCATAAATGGTAGTGTAGATAACAGGGACGCTAAAATTGCCTGCCCATCGTAGGCCTCTTCTCCAGGTCTGTCCATCATAGACAATCTGCACTCTTCGGACCTAAAAGATGCTTTGGGGAGGCTTTGGGAGATGGTGTGGATAGAGCTTAAACAAATGGAGAAATTCATGAGGGAAGAAGGAGGGATGGAGTCGGGAATGGAAATGAAAAAGATTTGTCTAGTGGGACTAGAATGCCTCGATTTTCCTAGCCTACAGAAGGTTGGGGGAAAGAAGACCAAAGAGCCTCAGCTCCTTAGGGGTTTGACAGCCCCCTCCACCGTGGTGGTTTGCATGAGAATGACCCTGATAGGTCATATATTTGGATACTTGGTCCCCAGTTGGTGGAACTCTCTGGGGAGTAAGAAGGTGTGGCATAATTGGAAGAACTGTGTCACTAGGGGTGGGCTTTGAAATTTCAAAAGTACATGCCATTCCCGCTCTCTTTCTCTGCCTCATTCTTGTGGGTTAAGATGTGATCTCTCAGCTCCAGCACCATGTCTGTCTGCCTCCTGCCATGCTCCCCGCTGTGGCAGCCATGGACTCTAACCCTCTGGAACAAGGAGCCCCAAATTAGATGCTTTCTTTCGTAAGTTGTCTTGCTCGAAGTATCTTAGCAGCACAGCAATCGAAAAGTAACTAAGACACTCTTCCCCACATAAATGCTGGACACTGCACATTGAAGTGGGAATTTTATTCCGTACCAGAAGGAAAATAAATGAGCCTCTCTCTATCTACAGAGTGTAGTAACTTGTGTGGTGGGGAAATGTCCATAAATCCTAAACCAGCCTTTCCCACCTCTCCTGGGCTCACTTGCTGGAATCCCTCACCTTTTCCTCACATGTTAGGAAACACAGAAGAAAATTCAAAGCTTTTCTACCCAGTACTGGGCTACCTGTGGGCCCAGTTCTGGAAAGAAAGAGTAGAAGGCTGCCTTTGGCTCCGGTCCTAACCTTGTCTTCCAGCACAGAAGCAGTCATGGGTTCCCCCAGGACAGTCCAGCACCAGCTCAGGCATGTGGAGCTGGACAGGTTGCTCTGGCAGAGCTATGTCTTAAAACGTGCAACGGGGAACCAGCCCATGGCTAATAAGGCAATTGGAAACACGAAAGAAACCGGAAGCAGTTTTCACTTAGGAGAGAACGCAGCCAAAGCAAAGGAGTGAGACACCGAGGACGGCAAACTCTAAAGTACAACCTGGACGGGGCTGCCGTGGAAACAGCTGGAAAGTGTGCAGGAGGGAACCGTTACTAGTGGGACGTCTCCTAGGCCTTGGAGCACAGAGAGAAAACACTCTGAGAACCTAACAGCATCCCCATTGGGGAGACCTAACCTGCTTCAGAGAGTGAGAGACAGGAATCAAGAGGAAGGGCTCAGCAATCCAAAGACCAAGAGTGGCCATATGGTTTAAAGTCCACGTTGTACGTTAGTCTTGGTTAAAATGTATTTACGGCTCCGCTGGGAGCAGTTCAGATCTACGTACACCTTGAAACCTGGAGCTCCTCCCTGGAGAGCAGTGCTCTGTGTGGATTTGCTGGACGAACAGGGGTGTGCTTGTGAGTCACAGTGTGCTCAGCTGAACCACACAAGCCCAACGTCTAAAGCCAAGTCAGAGGTTCCTAGTTCTTGCAGTTCCTAGTTCCGGAGGCCTCAGAGGTGCCCAGAGGGGACAGGCAGGTACTGACAGAGATCTTGTCCTTTTAGGCAGATTTTTATTGATCTAAATTGAGTGACAGTTTGGCAGAAAAGGGATTATTTTGTTTTAGAATTTCCCAACTATACCTTGGTTTAATTGAAAGCAGCACCTTGTGGGTATGAAAAAAAACTACACATTGAAATTCATAAAACTATACATCTGTGGAGCTGTGTGCCCAGAACTAGAGAGATGAGTTCATATCTGTGGGCATGAGAAATGGGGAAACTGGACGGCAGAATGGAATGCTTAGGTGGAGTCTTTCAAGAGGAGATGTGTTTTAGAGAAATAGCCAGCGCCATGGCCTGCCAGCCTGAGTTTGACCCCTGGGGTCCACATGGTGAAAGGAGAGAATGGAATCCCACAAGCTGTTCATGCAGGCCATGGCACATATGTGCACATACATACATACACATACAAGTAAATAAAATAAGCACTTTTTTAATTAAAGAAGGATCTTAAGAAGACAGCGCAGCAGTTAAGAACACTGGCTGCTCTTCCACGGAACCAGGGTTCAATTCCCAGCATCTACATGGCAGACCACAACTCCAGTTCCAGGGGATCTAATGCCCTTTTCTGGCCTCCATAGGCATTGCACACACATGGTACAAGACATAAATGCAGGCAAATATTTATACACATAAAATAAAAATAAAATAAAATATTTTTAAAATACTTTTAGATGAAAAAAGACAGATATAGCAACAAGAAGTTTTTTAATAGGAGAAAAAGAAGAAAGTGGAGGGTGAAAAGAGGAGGAAGGGGAAGGGCTGGAGGGTGGGAGGCAGGGAGGGAGAGAAGACAGGAGAGGGGGAAATAAATGGGCACAGGGAAGAGAGGAAAGAAAAGAAACCCAGATGTTCTGTAAGTAAAACATCCTCACCAGAAACAAGGATGTTCTCAGCGTTTCATTCTACCATTTTGCTGGGTGTTTGGCTCTCAAACCAGCAGGCAACGTCAAACAGCTGTTTCACAGCTCCTGTCACTCTGTCAAACTGGCCTGCGCTGTCTGACTGCGGGCACAGCAGACACCACACTGGGGCCAGGCATTCTGGGTAGCAGATGGGCAGAATCCGCAGGCAGTGCAGTGAGGAACATGACGGATGCCCAGCTCTCCCTCTGGAATGGGAACTTGGAACCAGGACCCCTGGGAACACTGCTAGGAAGAGATAAGCAAACAGTCCTAGCAGGATAGCTCTTTCCCAATTTCGAAAATATCTAGGAATAATCTTCCCTTAGTGAAATCTCTACAAAACACAGGTGTGGGCTCCAACTTGATCACAGACCAGTTGGTTCACCTCCAAGTCTCAGTTTCCCCATTTACTGACAGTTGATAATATTCATCGGGGTCTTTGTGTGAACTAAATGACATGATAACATGGCACGCAGCCTAAATATAATCTCCCCTCAGTTAATTATTGTTTTTAATACTGAGGGAAAACAAATCTGGATGCACGGATTCATGGATGCATGAATGCATGGGTGCATGAATGCATGGGTGCACAGATGCATGGGTGCATGGATTCATGGCTGGATATCAGAGATGAGATAGAGACAGAGGTTCAAGAAACCCTTAAAATAAATATTTTGCTTCGGATAAATATAAAAAAGGGTTTTTTAGTTCCTTTCTACTCCATGACAGCAAAGCTACTTGGAAATCACAGAAGTAACTCTTTCCATTTCCCTCCCAAATAAACTCCCCATCAGTACTGCTCTTAAAACTGCCCCCCATCCAAGCTAGATGTCCATCATGCCATGGGACCCCAAAGCCCAGACTTCCTCCCATTATTGCACAACTTCACGATATGTCTGCATTTGGTGGGAGTGGGCTGCCGGGGTGAGAAGATCTGGGAATCTTAGTAGCAGCACTGTGAAAGGGATGAGGACAGCATATCTGCCTCTCTCACAAGATAGTCAAGAAAGGGGTCAAAGGTCAAAGAACCAGAGTTCTAGCCCATCCTCACAAGACCACTGTTTTCCAAAAGATACACCATGAGGCTTTGGCCAGTTCCATGGGTATCCTTATCCTCAGCTTCAGCATCCTTGTCTTTATCAGCAGCATCTTTATCTTCATCATCAGCATCCTTGTCTTCACTGTTCTCGACCCAGAGCAAGTCATCCCAGAAGACAAGTGAGTCTTTTCCACAGGGCACAGGGAGACCTGCCATTCCACTCTCCTGACTTCACTTGATTGCCGTGAGACCATGGCCTGGGGCCAGCCTGCTTCTGGGAGGTCTCAGAGCCTGCTCCCCCTCCATCTGTACCAGGTCTACCTCCACCTCCCAGGGCCAAGATCATGAGAGCTAAAACATATAAAACAAGCCAACAGACTGTTAAAACAAATATACTCCCCTCTTGTACCTCGACAAACACACTTTTTATAAGCCTGGAAGGTTTAAATTTAGAATTCTTGGGCTCCTTGGAGTTCTGCACTGGAGTGGGGGAGCTGTGGGGAGAGATGACTTCTAGCCTGCAGCCCATTCCCACCTGTTCCCACCCTAGAGAGACCACACACACACAGAGGCATGCACACATGCAGGCAGACACCCCAACCTGAATGCCCAAGCTCAGTCCCACCGCATTCACAGAATCAGCCTTTAAAAGACTGCTAGGAAGAGGCTTATAAGGACATAAGATGCATGCAGGCTCGGGACCACTGAGCAGGGAACTGCCAGTCCTGAGTGTACAAAGTATGTGAGGAGAGGGGGCCATGGCCCTCCTATGTGTTCTTTCCTTATTGCTGTGAGAAAAGCAACTCGAGGAAGGAAGGGTTCTTTTTGGCTCGTGATTTGAGGGTACACCATAGTGGCGATGGAGGCGTGACAGTAGAAGCAGGAGCTGGCTGGCCCCGTTGAATCCAGAGTAGGGAAGCAGAGGACAAAGATGCAGGTGCTTAGATCATAGTCTCCTTTTTATTCGGTCCAGTACCCCAGCCCATGGGACGGTGTTCCACATATTGGGAGTAGGTTTTTTTCCCTCCTTGTTGAAACCTTTCTAGACACATCTAGGTGATTTCAAATCCAGACACACTGACCAGGGAGACTAATCATCATAGACCTTAAGGGGATGTATCTTCTTGAACATAAGGATTCCTTTCCTTTTGTGTAGAAGGAGGGCCCACTTGTTCGACCGGCTGCCCAGCTAGCTTAACCCCAAAATAACCACACAGAAACTGTATTAATTAAATCACTACTTGGTCCATTAGCTCTAGCTTCTTATTGGCTAATTCCTACATCTTAATTTAACTCATTTCTATTAATCTATATATCACCATGAGGTAGTGTCCTCCAGCAAAGTTTCAGCATGTCTATCTTTGGTGGTAGCGGATCCATGGAGTCTCTCTGACTCTGCCCTTCTTCCTGCCAGCATTCAGTCCAGTGCTCTCCACCTACCTAAGTTCTGCCCTATCAGGCCAAGGCAGTTTCTTTATTCATTAACCAATACAGGCAACACATAGACAGAAGGACCTCCCACACCACCTTTGGGGATAGTAATGGCTCAGAAGGGGACAGCAAACATACCCAGAGCAGGGTCCCCCTGGCCACACTGTCCTTGCCGTCAGCAGCATTCTCATCAGCTTCTCACCAAAGTATGCCCAGTACCATCCAAGGCAGCAGAGACATCCCTCAGATTTGTTTCCTGCCTGCACCTTGCTGTGCACTTCTGACTGTGTCTTTCTTTTTTGTTTTGTTTTTCAAGACAGAGTTTCTCTGTGAATCTCAGGCTGTCCTGGAACTCACTCCATCAAGTAGACCAGGCTGGCCTTGAACTCAGCAATCTACCTCTTCTGCTGATGTGTGCCACCACCCACCTGGCTATCAGGCTACATCTTTAACAACTCCACCAGAAGCACAGAGACACTCAAGCCCAAAGGCCTTGTGAAAAGAAACTACAATGGACTAACAGGAGACCTATGCGAAGCTGAGTAGAGCTAGGATTCCTCAGCTAGGTCCCATTGTTAAGCTCACGCGCGCACGCGCACACATACACACACACACACACACACACACACACACACACATGCACACATCACCACCACCAGATTTAATGATGCTATTCTGCTGTGCTTTTCACAGTGCTGAGGCTCTTAATAGGCTTCCCTGGTGGGCCACTCAGGGCCCACGCTGCCTCAGAGCAGCTGCTGTGCTAAGCCAAGGAGCACAAGAGATCCTTTGCAAACCACCCTGCCTGTGGTTTTCTCAGGGAACCATCACAGCAGGTCCTGGAAGCGGCACGGTTTAGTGTAATCAGTCAACTCCGCAGCTGCTGCTTGGATGAGAGGAAGCTGCAGAAGCCAGAACCACGCCCCTCAGGAACCTCAGGAGCATCCCCTAGGCTCCAGAGAGAGATGGGGGCAAGGCCCCCACATGTGTCTGGCTTTACCTCCAGCCTGGCAGAGGACAGGAGATGTCCCAGAGGAGGTTAGCCATTTGCCCAGACCACTGTTGACCTTGAGAGAGAGCTGCCAACTGGAGAACTCAAGGAAAGATTCAGATCATCAGGGTGAGGTGGACTCGAACCCCAACCCCTCCATCAGTCACTATTGTGTGATTTTCATCACTGTCTCTGGTTGCCCATCTGTAAAATGGAAAGGAAAGTATTTCCTACACTCAGGGCTGTGCCAGTTCACAGAATACTAAAGAGTTATTTACGAGTCATGGGTTCTAGACCAGGATCATCAGCACATCACCTGGGACGCGCAAGAAATTTGTACCCAGACTTACCTAATCAGGAACTCTGGCTACAGGGCCCAGTGATAGATTTTCACAAGTTTTTCCAAGTCATTCTGCTATCATGTATGTGTGAGAACCCTGATCAAGCTGCACAGCAGTGAGCTTCCTACCCTCCAAGCCAGAACTGCCCAGATTGTCAAGTAACCCAGCAGCTAAAGATCCAGCCCCTGGTGTAAAAGAGGCCTCCAGGCCCCTGCCCAGCTGCCTCCACTCTGTGTGATCAGGGCCCAGGTCATGCCAGTTTAGATGTTTATCAGCCTTATTGTGGTCAGCATTCGGTGAGCCCATAAGCACCAGGTGGAATCCCTGGCTTAAGAAAGACGATGCTCTGGTGTTATTTGAAGGGCTTTTGCTGTTCTTCAAAACCTCTGGGTGCACAGCACTGTTCTGAGTACAACTCTGTCTTCCTTCTGCTGCAGAGACCCAGGCCGCTTTTAAATTCTAATGCTCAACAGACCTTCACTGGCCCTGACCTACCTAGAAACAGCAGAGCAACTGTTTACCACCCCACCCACCTTATTCTTAAAGAAAAACCTCAGCGAGCAGCACAGGGAATGGAGGGTTTACTCAGCTCCCGAGGATACAGTCCATCGTGGCAGAGAAGGCGTGGCAGCAGGAGGCAGCGGGTCACACTGCACCCAGTCAGGAAGCACTGAGAAGAGACTACTTGTGCTTCATCTGTTTGCTTCTTTCTATTCAGTCTGAGGGTCTCAGTGCCTCAGCTAACCTAATCTAGATAATCCTCACAGGCAGGCCCAGAGAGTTGTTTCCATGCTGATGCTGAGCCCAGGGAGCTGACGATGAAGATTAGCTGCCAAGTTTGATGTCCTTTTGGTTCTGCTGTGTTGCTTGTATCTTGGCTGGCTGTAGTTTTTTTAAATTTTTTTATTCATTTTACAGACCTAGCACAGTTATCCCTCCCTCCCCCGTTCCTGTTCCCCTCCTCTTCACCTCCCCATCCACTCCTCAGAGAGCGTAAGGACTCCCATGGGTGTCAAGTAAGCCTAGCATATGGAATTAAGGCAGGACCAAGTCCCTCACTGCTGCATCAAGGCTGAGTAGGGTATCCCTTTTAGAAAAAGGGGCTAAAAAGGTCAGTTCATGCACCAGAGATAAATCCTGGTCCCCCCCAGGGGTCCCACAAACAGACCAAGTCACACAACTGTCACCCATTCATGGGTCCTAGATGGGTTCCATGCCGGCTCCCCAGCTGTCAATCCAGAGTCCATGAACTCCCACTTGCTCGGGTCAGCTGTCTCTGTGGGTTTCCCCATCATGGTCTTGATGTCCCCTTGCTCATATATAATTTCTGAACCTGAAACTGCTCCAGAAGACCTGTTTATAAACTACAGCCAGGCTAGTAGATGTAAATCAAAGAATAACCCGGCTGTAGTTTGCAAACAGACTTTTAGAGCAGGTTCAGTTCAGAGAAAAACTGAGCAGAAAGTACAGAATGTGCTGTGTGCTTCCCACCTCCGTATAAGCACAGCCTCCCTCTCTATCAGCATCCTTCACTGGAGTAGGAACAGTTCCTTCAACCAGTAATTCGACCCTGCCATGCCATTACCACCCAGACTCCACAGTTGATAGTGGGGTTCGCTCTCGACAAGACAAAACTGTGTTATAGCAGCCCAGAGAGCCATAAAGATCCACTAGGCTCTGCACAGTCCACGGATGACCTTGGGTGTTTTTCCTGTGTCATTTACTGTGTTTGTCATTTGAGGAGTGTCATAAGGTTGGAATCATACAGTCACAGCCTTCTAGGTTGACTTCTTTCACTCAGTAATTTGATCCACATGTCCTCCATATTGTCTCATGGTTCACAGCAGCACTGGACAGCATTCCACTTGTCCAGGAGTACCCCAGCTTCTCCATTCCCCTAAGGGTTTGGGCAATTATGAATAAAACTACCATCAACATTCATGTGTAGTTTCTTGTGTGGACATACATTTTCAACTGATTTGGGTAAAGGCCAGGGGATATGTAGTGGCTGGATTATAAAAGAGTGTGTCTCTTTTTGCAAGTACCTACTATGTCATCATGCAGGGGGCCAGATCACACTGTGATTCCTACTGTGGTGAGAAGCATTCCTATTATCCCATTGCTCCCCAACTTCACCAGCATTCGGAGCTGTCTGTGTATGTGTCCATTCTAATAAGTATGTGTCACATCTTGCTTTAATTTGCAATTCTCTAGTGATAAATAAGGTTGAGCATTTCCCCATGTTTAATTGGCATCTGGATGTTTGATGAGGCCTCTGTTCAGATCATTAGTCTATTTTTAATCTGTTCATTTCTTGACTGTTGAATTTTAAGAGCTTTTGGTATATGTTAGTAACTATCCTTTATCAGAAATGTCTTTTGCAAACATTTTCTCCTCACCAGTGAACTGCCTTCTCAGTCTCTTGAAGTTGTTGCTTTGCATTTAATGTTTTATTTTGTTTCTTGTTTTTATTATTAGTAAATGGAAAAGAAGTTCATCACTCTATCCTCTGGTGGTGGTTTGAATAAAAAAAAAATGGACCCCATAGGCCCATGGGGGGTTGCACTATTAGAACATGTGGCCTCATTGGAGTAGGTGTGGCCTTGTTGGAGGAAGTGTGTCACTGTGAGCTTTGAGATCTCAGATGCTCAAGCTAGGTCCAGTGTGGCACCCTTCCTGTTGCCTGCGAATCAGATGTAGAACTCTCAGCTCTTTCTCCAGCATCGTGTCTGCCTGCCTGCCACTGTGCTTCCTGCCATAATGGTAATGGACTAAACCTTTGAAGCTATAAGCCAGCCCCAACTACATGTTTTCCTTTATAAGAGTTGCTATGGCCATGGAGTCTCTTCACACCAACAGAAACCCTAAGACACCTCCTAAGATTCACTGAAAAAAAACTTGCAAACATTAAAAAGAAGGAAAATCATTCAAGGTTAATAATGTACAAAAGGGAGAACCCACAGCAGAGAAATCACAGAAATGTGGTCTCTTTGTTTAAAAACATATATACTCATTTTTCTATAAGGGAAGATTGAAATGGGAGTGTAGACAATTTTGAGAGCTTGAAAGTGGTGGCTGGGGGAAGCGAATGGTCTCTGAGATGGTCTCTGGAGTGTGAATGAGCCCCGGGTACTGATGTTGTCTTGGAGGGAAGTCTGTCCCAGAGTGGTTAAGTTACCTGAACTGGGTGGAAGGTGTCTGATCTGAATGCAGATTCGGGAATTCCTTCTTGGGTCTCTCCCTGTCTTGGGGCCAAAGGAATAGAATGTTTTAAAAGCCTTTTAATTTTCTCTACTTCAGATCTTTCAGCATTGCAAGAAATGCCGTAAGTTTGGGGCAGCGTTCTCTGAACCCCAACAGCAAAGATCCAAAGGGGGGAAAAGTGAATTTGTAGGAGAACTCTAAAATGTTCTGTTCTGAAAGTCCCCAGGCTCCTGTCCACAGTCCCTCCCACCCAGTCCCAGAGACAAGACTCTGCCCTCAGATAGGAATCCCAGCAGCAGCAGCAGCAGTCAAATGACCCAAAACAACCTTCATCTCCAACCAGCAAGTGGTCTCTCTGAAAATCTGACCAAAGCATAAAGTTCACATATATACATAATACATGCTTTTACATACTGTCTCGGGGTACTTTCAGACTCCCTGAGGTCCATTCAGCATTTGGTGAGCATATTAAGAGGTCTTGCTAGAGGCAGGAAAAAAAAAAAGTTGAGTTGCTAAAAGACAGCCTGGCAGAGTACCAAAGATTAAAGTGTAAGCCATTCTCCTTTAATGAAAATGTCCCAAATTGTCCCAAATTCATAGTCCATATCCTCAAAGCCCCTGAGGCCATTTCCTGGCCTGTCTCTTGCTCTTTAGAGATTTGTAGAAGAAAAACATGAAAAAGACTTGAAAAGTCATCTAGCCCTGACAGTACTACCTCATATGACCCCAAACCAGACAGAATCCACAGTCTACCTCACCACATCTTGTGACATCCACTTCCCCCGCCCCACCCTCCAAGGTCTTCCCACAGCTCTCCTTTGCTCCACAGGTTCCATCTGGTGGGCATGCTACATTAGGCTTTGCTGGTCCACAAAAACAATTGGGATCTGGGTAAAACAAATGAAGAAGTAACACTGTAAACTTTAAGAGGACTCTGCCATGAAGTAAAGCAGTGGAAACCTCGAGATGACCTCTGACTTTCCTTTCCTTTGCCTAGCATTCTAAATTCCTAAGAAAAAAAATTCCAATTAAATGATTAAGACATTGCTAAATAATCTTTCTTTAGCTGGAAAAACAAAGCAAAACAGAACATCTGGTGCCCTTGGAAAATATCAGCATATGTAGCAACCCACCCATTCCACAGTCTAGTTCTGTGCAGCAGTCAACACAAAACACATAAATTGATGTCAGATTGAACTTGCAGAAAAGTAATATGCTTGTCTAAAGAATTACAGTAATGGGGCTGGAGAGGTGGCTCAATGGTAAATGGCCTTTGTTGTTCTTACAGAAGATCTGTGTTTGAGTCCCTGACCCCATATAGTGGCTCACAACCATCTGTAACTCTAGTTCTAGGGGACACCACACCCTCCTCTAGCATCCACAGGCACCTGGCATGCATGTAATATATCAGGCCCCTAGACCTTGGCACAACTGATGCCATCCATGTTAGAGGCACCATTCTAACCTTAAAACCCTAGCATGTAGGCCCCAACACCTACCAAAACTGGAACAAAGAAGTAATCTCTCAAAGGCCTAGTTCACAGTTCCAAGAGAGTCCCAACATGTACTAACCTCACTCTTTGGCTTCTGTACTCTATTTCTTACTAACTGAAGTATGACATCCAGGATGTGGGTTTTGTGTACACAAGACAGAGGGCAGTAAGGTTCGGGGCTGCATGCTGTGGGCAGGTGCCCTGTGCAGCCCCTGGCCAGCAATAAAGCCTTCCTTTTCAACTTTAAGAAAGTTGGAATATGGAAGCCTCTGGTGGGCTTATCTTAGGACATTTGTTCACACACATATATACAGGCAAAACACTAACATAAAAAATAAAATAAAAACAAATAAAATTTTTTAAAGAAAGATTGCAAAAAAAAAAGAAAAAAAAGATTGCAGTAACTAGTGCTGGAGACATACCTCAAGCAGGTAGCCCTTGCTTACATCTGTAAGACCCTGGGTTCAATTCCCAGGACTGCAAAGAAAAAATATGAAAGAATTATTGGAACTAGAACCAGAAGTCAAGGCTAATTTGCAGTGTTCTGCCAAGAAGTAAAATTAAAAAGGTAATGCAGGCCCTGAATGCTAAAGATCCCACATAGCACATAGTTGGCCCATACACCGGCTCCTATGCCTTCTCTCCTGATCTGTAGAAGGCTATTGTACCTGGTTTCCTGAGATGGACCTTTCAGAATGGTGACAACAGCTCTGCCCACCTTCTCTGGAAGCTGATCCTTAAGTAAATATGGTTTCCTTCCTACCGACCCTCAGCTCTTGAGTGTTGGCTTTTGAGCAGCAAGCAGATGGACTTCATTCAGGAGTTATCTGGCTAGCAGTCTTACCAGTTTATGGACTAGGCTGATATCAAGAGGGTGGAAAGACTGTGGCCCGACCAAAACAAGATCATTTATAGAAACTACAGCTACTTCAAGATCAAACTCTCTGGCATTTCACAAATCCCAAACTCACCTCTGGTGTTCCTGAGAGGGTAGGGAGAATAGATCTTCTCCCATACATGAAAGAGGACACAGTCTTTACCAGCACTTCACACAGAGAAGCTGACCTGGGGCCGAATGTAAGGTTGAGGGTCTTTTCCCATACCACGCTGGGTGGGTGTGCCATCATGTCTGCTTAGCCAGCTCCTTCGATAAGTTGAACTGAAGAGAGCTATGTCATAAGAGCCAAATATGGCAGTCAGGCATGACTCTCACACAGAATACTCTTACCAGTTTCTGTCCTGAACTCTCCAGAGCCCTTTCTACAATTCTACATTTTCACCACCCCTTTCCCAAAGAAGTCAGCCAGCAAACTCCAGCTCTTGGCTTCCTTCGGTCCTTCCCACACTCTCATCTGTCAGTGGCTGAGGCTTTCCGAGTATTCCCAGGTCTAGGAATTACCAGTTCTGTAGAAAAAATGCAAAGATCACCCTGCCTGCCTTCTGGTCCACCCTCTGCCTACGGTGGCAGGGAAGAAGGGAGGGGAATGTGGTGGAGCAGCCAGTGACTGATAATAGCAGGGAGAGGCTCATCAGCAGTTACTCAGGTGTGAAGCTGGTGAGCCCGGGAAGCTAAATAGGGTGTGAAATGCATCCTTAATGTCTTTTCCAATGTGGGAGCCTTAACATGCTGTCAGTCTGGGCAATCAAGGAGGCAGGAGAGACGGGATCTATGTCTCCAGTTCAGGACATACTCTCCCCACCCATGGGCCATACTCCCCTCCGCTCGCCTGTTCGTTCTGCCTTTTCCCAGGTGTTATCCAACTTGCCGGTCACAAATGCTCTGTTAGACCTTGGGGAAGACTCATGTTGAGGGCACTGAAATAGAAAGGGACAGGGAAGGGGGAGGACTAGGAACTGAAGAATTTTTTTTCCTACTCATTTCTCTTAAGGAAAGTAGTTTTCAGATTTAGAAGATTACAGAGAGTAAATTTACTGTAAAAAGAAACTGCCCTACAAAGAATGGAGAGCCTATATATAATTTAAAGTGTTCAAGCAAAAGACCAGTTGAAGGCCTCAGAAAGAAAAGTTGGAAATCTAGAGGTCAGTCATGTACCTCACTCAGAAGGTATCACACAAGATGTTTTGCCTTTTTGGATCTCAGGAACATGACAGATTCACTAACCCTCTTCACTGGACCAGCCACTGGGCTAAGGATTGCAGATCAAGTTACTAACGACCACATTAACTATGTTTCTTATGAGTAGACCACATTAACTATGTTTCTTATGAATAACCGGGGATGGCCAAGGTGTCCTAAGACCTTTATCACACTGAACTCTCAAAGGTCAATCCATCAGGTAAACGCTGCTATTATCATGTTAATTAACCTAACGTTTCATAATCTATGGCTGGGAAATGGTGGGACAGGATGTGGACCTGCAGGTCAAGTCCACGCTCTTACCCATGCAGAAGATGAGTCACAGCTCTCTTCAACTGTATTTCCTTGGCCTGTTTTGATTCGGTTGCTCAGAGAGATTGTAGACCTCTGTAGACCACAGGAACGGCTATGCAAGTCTGCCGCTGTAAAAGAGCGTTCCATCTACGAAGGAAGTCAGCCTCCGTGAAGGAAGCAGCCAGGGAATGTAGTCAGGCTGTTCCCCAGGGCCTCTTCCTTTCTGCCTGGAAAGGATCATTTCCCAGGAAGAGGAGAACAGAGTGAGACATCTGCCCAAGTGAGGACGGCCATGAGCAGCAAGAACAGGAGGGCATATAATGCTTGCTGTGTTCCTCAGCTTGACCTTCTACACTTTGTGTCCCATTCCTTCCCCAAAACAAAGCTCATGCCCTGCCCCTGTCTCTACACCATATAAACTTCAGCTGTCTAGCCTTCATTTGAGTCCTGTGCTTTGTATACGGCTCTTGTGCTTTTCCACGTTAACAAACTTGTCACGTTTTCCTATTACTACATCAACTGTCCATTTATTTATAAACAAAAATGATCAAATTCTCAAAGGCAAAGAATAAACTTAACATTTTCCTAAACCAGGCTGGAAAGATGGCTCAGTGGGCAAAGTGCTCTCTGTGCAAGCATGAAGACCTGAGTTCAGATCCACTTACAAACACGCAGGGTCCTGAGCTGCACATCTGTAACATCAGCATCAGGGGAGGTGGTAGAGTTAGGAGGATCCTGAGGGCTCTCTGGCCAATTAGCCTAGCCTGAACAGCAAGCTCTAAGTTCAGTGAGAGACTCTTTCTCAAAACCCAAATAAAGTGGAGAGTACTAGAAGTCACTCAACAGCAAGCCCTTGCCTCCACATGCACACTGTACACACATGCAGCAGACACACACACACACATGCAGCAGACACACAATCAAACACATACACATGCAACAGACACACTCACGCACACACATGCATCGTACACACACTCACACACACAGTCTTTAAGTTTAAATTCTTTCCCTAAACTACTACTTCTCTGCTTCTCAAGACAAAGAAAGAGAGAGAGAAAGAAGGGAGGGAGGGAGGGAAGAAGAGAGAGTGTGAAATCTCTGCCTTATGGACCTCACAGTCCAAATTTAACCCAACACCTACTTTTGTAAGTAAAGCTTTATTGAGGGCTGAGGCAATGGCACAGTTAATAAAGTTTTGCCTCACAAGCATAGGGGCCTATGTGTGGATCCCAGAATCTGCATAAAGAGCCAGGCACATGGGCCAGGACTGTGGCCAAGGACCATGTCTGGGTCGATGGTCGCATTGTAGCCAGGGTCTCTGTTTATGTCCATGGCTCCTGATAGCAAGGGTCTGAGCTGACACCTGGGGCCATGTTGGTCTCTGAAGGCCACTCTGCTGTGGGGGCCCTGCCAATCTGAATGGCTGCACTGCCACCTGGGGTCAGAGTGACATCTGAGTCCAGGCTACTGCTGGAGACCATGTCTGGGTCTGTGGTTCTACTACAGGCAGAGTCTGTAATGTCCATGGCTCGTGGCACCACCAAAGGCCACAGGATGTCCAGGGTCCAGGCCACATCCTGTGAACATGCTGGTGTCCAAGGGCTATGCCATCACCAGGGTCATCCTGATCTAAGTGGTAAACACTGTCACCTGGGGCCATAGTGTCATCCAAGCCAAGACTGTTGCCAAGGACCATGTCTGGGCCCCTGGTCCTACTACAGCCAGGTTCTGTGCTGATGTCTGTGGCCCATGGTTCCATCCAAAGTCACACAGATGCCTGGGAACAGGGCCACAACCTTTGGCCATGTTGGTGTCTGAGGACCATGCTGCCACCAGGACCATGATGATCTGGGTGGCTTGTGCTACCACATGGGCCACAGTGTCATGCTGCCATGGGTCATGTCTGGGTCCCTGGCTCAGCAGCAACCAGGGTCTGGGTTGATGTCCATGGCTCCTGTTGCCCCCAGGGGCTGAGTAGATTCCTAAGGTTTAGACAGTCACCTGAGACCATGTTGGTATTCGATGACCTTGCTGCTGCTGGGGCCATACTGAACTGGGTAGTGAGTGATACCTCCAGGGCCATGGTGACATCTGGACCTAAGATGCAGCCGAGGGTATGTCTGGGTCTTTGTTCTCGCTGTAGCTGGGGTCTGTGGTGACATCTGTGACCAGCATTTCCACAGGGGTCATAGGAACCATGCATGTTAAAATTCACCAGCATCACAAGCCTTGCATTGGCCCACCCTAACATCTACGACCTGCTGGGGTATGTGAAGGGACTGGTCCTGTGAAACAATAACCACATGATTTCCATGACTCAGGGCAACAGCAGGATGTCCAAGAGGAGTTTTGGTACATATCCACTGATGATGGTGTATGACTCATTGCAAAGGACATTTTGCAGGTGTGGCTGACTGGACCAAAGGGTCTACTACGTGACACATTGTAGCTCCAATACCACTAGGATGAATGAGGATGTGTTGGAAAGAGGGGGGATTGAGGTGGTTTTTTGGGTTTTTTTATTTTTAATTAATTTGGGGGGCATGCTACAGGGGTGAGGGACAGGTATGAGGGGACTGGGAGTTGAGCGGGATTGGGGTATCAATGTGAAATTCCCAAAGAATCAATAAAGAATTATGTTTTTTTTAAAAAAGCCAGGCACAGCAGTCCACAACTGTGCTGGGGAAAGACCAGCAGGAAGACCCCTGGGACTCACTGACTGGCTAGTCTTGCTGATTTGGGTTAACTGAGTTCTAGTTCCAGTGAGAGATCTTGTAAGGTCAGTAAGATGGAAGACGATAGAGGGACATGCCTAACTTTGACCTCTGATTTCCACACATGCACGCACAGACATATACACACAAACACATACACATGCACCACACAAAATAACAAATAAAATAAGGCTTTATTGGAACCACATTCATTTACATGCCTAGGATCTATGTCTTGGTTTACACTGTGATAGCAGAATTTAATGGCTATTACAGAAACTGCATGGGCCACAGATCTCTTTTTACTGAGAATAATTTTTTCATACAGTATATTCTGATTGGTTTCCCCTTCCTCATCTCAGATCACTCCCAGATTCCCACACCCTGCAAAAATAAATCAATAAACAAGGCAAAAAAGACAAGTAAGGCAAAAAAAATAAGCATTATGAGACAAGTATCACTGAGTTCATTTTATGTTGGCCATCTACTGGTGGGCATGGATCCTCCCTTGAGTGTGGTTTGTATGCCCAGTGAGACTCCACTGGAGGAAACTAATTTTTCCTTAGTGAGCAGCTGTCAGTTGGAGATAGCTCCTGAGCTAGAGTTGGGTGCTTGTGTCCCCTAACTCATTTTTCCCCTCTCAGTACCGGGACCCCGCCTGTGGACCTGTGCAAGCCCTGTGCATGCTGCACAGTCTCCGAGCTTGTATGTGAGCCAGTCCTGCTGTATTTGAAAGGCATTCACTGTTTCCTTGATGTCCTCCATCCCCACTAGCTCTTACCATCTTTCTTCCCCTATGCCCCTTAGTTCCTTGAGTCCTGAGAGGAAGGGGTTGATGAAGACATCCCGTTTAAGGATTCCAACGTCTCTCACTCTGAACATTGTACAGTTGTGGTTCTCTGCATGAGTTCCCATCTGCTGCAGGAGGAAGCTTCTCTAATGACGGCTGAGTCAGACACTGCTCTGTGGGCATAGTGGAATATCCTTAGGAGTCGTTTTATGGTTATGTTCCTTTAACAGAACAATAGCATTTTGTTTTATGGGCCACAAATCTTAAAGCATTACTATATAGTCCTTCAGAGCGTTAGACTTTCATTGCTGTGACCCAAATACCTAACAGAAATAAGGGAGGAAAGATTTATCTCAGTTCATGGTTTCAGAGGACTTGGGCCATGGTCACATGGGCAGGACATCATGACAGCAGGAACACGTGCCAGTTGCCACCCTTCACTTCTCGGCATGCAGGAAGCAGGGGAAAGTCACATACAGGAGGTGGCATAGGCAAGATGCACTCCCAGTGAGTGGAATACTCTTCCAACTAGCTCTTACTACTGCTGTTTTCTCCTCCTCCCCAAAATCCCAAATACTGTGACATTCGCTAGTTCGTGTATATGTGTAGTCCATATACACGATTTGTATATGTATAGCCAAGATTCTTTGGTTCAGTCTTTTTAAATGACACCTAATGAAAAAAAAATCAAGTAAAGAAGATAATGACACACTCACCTTGAAGATGTGAAGCCTTAGGTTAGCCTGGGATTTGCATTGACAGATGAAAAAGGCTAGAAAATATATTTACATATCAGAAGCAAAACTTTGGTCAAATACATACCTCTTCCACATCTTGTCATCACACAGTTGAGCTTCCATCTAAGTCTGTTTATGAAAAACATTCAAAGAATTTCGCTATCATATTGAATAGTTTAGGAGTTCTAATAACTGCCAACTCATAACCAAGAGACCACTGAGGTTTGCTGTCAGAGATAGCATGTGTGAAAACGTTTGCAGTAGCAAATTGTCACTTAGAGTAGCTAAGCTGTGTTTATCAACGGAGGTTGGATTTGTCTCGCCCTCCTCACTAGAATTAATCCACTGCCTATGACCTCATTGGTCTTGTTATAATTTAGCCAGTGAAAAGAGACTCAGCCGAGTCTCTTAAAACTAGGAGCATGACTAAAGGCATTCCTTCTGTTAAAAGGAAATTTATTTGGAAAGTCAAATAAACAAGTGGTCCTGACAGATGAGCTTCAAAACACCATGCAGAATCTTGATTTTCCAGAACAGCGGAGTTGTTGTGTCAGGAGGTTTGAAGGGACAAACTGCCTGAAGATCTTACCCTCTTTAAAGCCGGATGTGGGCGCATCTTCAGGTCATCAGGCCTACAGCTACTCATTCCTACTCATATTTTTCTGAGATCCCAGATTTCTGGGGGGGGGCTCCCTGGAGGACTCCAGCTGTTCTCTTCCCCAGCCTGGAGCCTCCCCGAGCCAAAGACCTGTGACTGGAAATGCAATTTGCTTTTCAGTGCATTTTCCCCTCCCAATTGGGGACAGAGAAGTGGTGTTAGCTGCTGCGGGAGGCTTTTAGGTTAGACACAAACACTAATAAAATGACAACTGGAGAAAGGCAAACAGCGTTGTCATGCCAGGTGACTCAGGGGAGTTGGCTGGGTGACCCCAGAAGGGCTGCCAGAAACCCATGTGGTGTCATCCAGTGTAGCCTGCCATGCCAGGCATGTAGGAACCAGGGATGACTTCTCTCACAAGTCCCAATGCAGGCTCCTGCTGAGTTGTGGCCCAGATGACCCCAGGAAGACTTAGAGGGGGACAAGGTAAGGTCTGTTACTCAAGAGTTTTGTTTTTCAGAGAGGGTCTCTTGTAGCCTTCACTGTTCTCAATAGTGATGATCTTGAATTTCTGGGCCTCTGTCTCTACTTCCACCTCCAAAAGTGCTGAGATTGCAGGCACATGCCATGCTAGGTTTTATGGGGTGCTGGGGATTGAACTCAAGGTTTCCTGCTTACCAGGTCAGCACTCTAACAGAAGTACATCCCCAGCCCTGCAACGCAACTGTGAACAGCTAAAACTCATGTCAGCTTGCAGACAAACTGGGAAACAGCTAAAGGGCCATTACTCCCCACCCTCAGGTTTCCAAGTGCTGGAGGACACCTGGACACCCAGAGGCAGTCTGTCACCTCCCTCCCACCAAGAACACCTGTCACTCCAGATGAAAGCTCCCAGGAAGTGGTGTCTCCCTCCTCACTGTTTCCTTTTTTTTTCTAGGCTTTAACTTCTCAGCTGTTACTTCTTCCTCCTCCTTTTTTACCTCTTCCCTTATGACTTCCCTTTCCTTTGCTGATCAATCCACACTCAGAAGCTGCAAGCTAAACCGGGTTCTAGCTGGGGTCTTAGCTTGGGAGATGCAGATCTGGAGAACTGTCAGTGTTCAGAGAAAAGGGGGCAGGAGAAGTAGAAACTTTTGTGGAACTGGGGCTCGCTGGCTGACTCAGGAGAATGTGCCAACAGGGTAGAAATGTGTGCAAAGTAAGAGCCCCAGAACCTCTTAATAAGCGTCTCGAGGCTCTTGGAACCTCAGCTCTAGATGCCAGCAGTCAAAGAGTTGCCGTTCCTGGCTGCACTGGGATGTGCTTCAGCCGTTCCCTCACGGCCTCCTGATGCCATCTGCAAAGCTCTTGCAGCATTGCCCGCCTTGTGCTCACTCCTTTAGCTGCACATTTTCTCTCCACGCTCACCCTGTTTCTTCCCCGCCTCCCTTTTCTGGTGGCTTGTTTCTGTTGCTCTGAGGCTTCCTGCTCCCTGGAAAGGAGTTGCTCCCAAACTCAGGAGGACCAAATGCCTCTCCGCAGACAGACCTTCTACTGAAGGAGCCAGAGCCATGGAGAACCCCAGCTGAGCCAGTGTCTTCCTTTCCTCAGATCTGGTGAATGGTGCATATCTCATAGCTGATGGCAAGGCTGCAAGGTACAGGGCTTCTAAGCCAGAGAGACTGGGTTTGAGTTCCGGGCTCTTCACTACTCATGAGCTGTGGGAGCTTGGCAAGTTTCTCGAGCTTCCTGAGTCTTGGATTCTCTAACTGTAAGAACAGGAATCATACCTATCTCAGAGCTGTGAAGATTAAAGTCTTCTTGCAGATAAAATGTCTGGACCAGAACTGGTGAACAATGACGTAAGCCAGGCAGGCCCCTTTCCTTCCCTCTTTTTTCTGTGAGTCGGTAGTGGCATTGGAAAAATGGCTCAGGAGACTGACCCATCAATATTATACTTCACAGTCAGCCCACATCCTAGGACATCAACATCTGCAGTGTTTCCTGTGTCTTTTGTCAATCCCCCTCTGGGTCAGGTTGGGAGGCCCTGGTTAAGAGCAGAATAGGGGCCTGGGGAGGCGGTTCTGTCAGTGAAGTGCTTGCTACACAAGCGTGAGGACCTGAATTCAGGTCCCCAGCACTCACATAATAATCAAGGTGTGGCAGTGCCTGCCTATAACCCAACATGAGGGAAGCAGAGACAGGAGAATCCCCAGGGCCTGCTAGGCAGACAAAACAATGGACTCCAGGTTAAGTGACAGACTCTGTCCCAAAGAATAAACTGGAGAGCAATGGAGGAAGGCCCATGATATTAACCTCTGTCTTATGACACATGGATGCACACAAATACATACACACATACACACAAACACATGTGCACATGCATACACACACACACATGCAAGTCAACTGGGATCAAACACTGAAGCAATCATGTATGAAGAGAACAGAACTCCGAGTGGTTCAATTGCCAGGTCTCCCAGGGCCTGTTGACAGTTGGTTCTATTTCATCCCCCTTTTCTTTGAATGCTCAGCCAATGAGTAGATAGATAGCTACGGGCCCATCAGATGCCCCCTCCACACCCCAGACCCTGCCCCCCAGTTCTGAGATAGGCCTGCTCTTCTGGGTATGAGGAAACAGCCAATCAGAACTGTTCTTCCTTGAAGCGTGGTCTGTTTTAACCCTTAGACCCCTTCACTTACACGGAGGCATGCTTAGTCAGACCACTGCATAAAGGTCAAGGGTCTTCCTTCATCCTCTCCATCCTAGAAAAGATTTGAGGACTATATAAAACCTGGGAAAAAAATCCCCAACTGTGTTCTCAGAAGGTTCTCTAGAATAAAAGCTATAATAATAACCAGCAACACTACTGTAACTCTTTGAAGTTTCTGAAGAATTTTTGCCTGTTTAAACTCTGTCAAAAGTAGGCTAAATGCTACAAAGAGTGACCCCAAAATTTCAGCAGCATGACAGAATCAAAGCATTTTTTTGTTCTCAACCAAAGTCAATGCAGACAGAGATGAGCCTGGTAGGAGGGAAAATCTGAAATGGAGAAAGGGGACCTAGGCTCCTTTCAGGTACCACTGTCATCACCTGGAGCCCAAGTCCTTCTCTTCCAGCACTCAGGCATGGACTGAGATAGCATGGAGGGCCACAGTGGAGGTTACTATGGAAATGGGAATATCAGTTCCACCTACGTTCATTGACAGTCACAGGCCTGCCCAACTCCAAGAGAGGCTGGTGCCCAGAAGGGAAAGAGCCAGGAAATGCTATAGCACCATGAGACAAGTACTTCCCCCCAGAGCAGGAAACTAAAACTGAGAAGAGTTGATGTGTCCCATATAACAGTCAGTGAACGCACTTAAATGTGTATCTCCTTCCATTCCTTTTCTCATGAAGAACCTTTTTCTCCCATGGATACAAGCTACTGAGCAACTTAAAGAGTCTTAAGCATGACCTGGTCCTGTCAATACCATCTCTTTTCTTCCCTGCCACCAAGAAAGCAGGAGAGAACCATTCCTGTTTACCGCCCCCACACTATTCCTCAGTTGACTCTAACTTCTTTATCACAGAAGTGGGACGAAGCCCCTCCCTCTGGGTTTCAACTGTGGAAATAAAGATGCTCACAGGCTATTGCATTTCTGACCCTGGGGAGGAAACATGGTCCTCTATTTCTGAGAGTGCACAATCTAATGACAGAAACATAAACTGCTGTAACTTGGCTTGATTAGACATCAGTAGGGTCTCTGCAAAGCGCTCTGAGAACACACGTGAGCAGAAAACTGATTTTCTCAGAGTCAGAGAAAGTTACCAAGAGCGGGTCTTGCTTGCCCTGGGCTGTGAGTCAGAAATACCTGGGCAGGGGAGATGAAGGAGGCATGGCAAGCCAGAGAGGAGCATTTGCTCAGACACAGACAGGAAAAATGATGGTCAAGTCCTTGACAGGAAACAGGGAATAACCCTGGAAATCTGCAGAAGCCCCTATCTGCTCCTCAGCTCTAATGGAGCCCTGGAAAATGGAAGCCACTGAAGAATGTCACTGCATAGAGTTCCCGGGCATTATGCTGCAAGTCTGAAAGGCTGGAAGACCATGGCTTCATCACTTGCACGATACAAAATCTAGAGGCTCTTTACAAATGATCACCTCCAGTCTTCATTATGCAGCTGAGGGAAGCAAACATTAGGGGAGTTAGTCAGTGGGGAACAGCAGGATGAGAACTCACCCCAGATCCTGCACTCCAAAGGCCATGGAATAGAGAGCTTGGAGCATGATCCAAGAGGACCCCAGTGCACCACCCCAATCTAAGGGATGAGCCCCTGATTCCGGAGAAGACCTACCTCTCCCTTCCTTAATCATCAATACTTCCAAGAGGAACTATTGACTGGGTACTGTATTTCCCAGCATTCCTCCCCGTCCTCTGGTTCTTAGAGTCTTCCTGCTCCTTTTTCAAGTACTCATTAAGCCTTGTGGAGGGTTGATGTAGATATCCCATATAGGACTGAGCACCCAATAATCACATATTCTCAATACTTTGACCAGTCTCTGCCTTAACATACAACTTCTGCCCGCTACAGAAGTTGAAAGCAGCACCAATCTATGAATATAAACATAAGTATTTGGAAGGTAGTTTGACAGCATGTCCATTTATCAAAACAACAGTTGTAGGTTCCCCACTTCAGGCCTACAACCTCCAGAGTATGAGCTTTTGACCAGGTTTGTAGTACCAAGAATAAGTTCTTGTCTGTGAAGCAGGTCTCTAATCCAATCAGAAAGTGATTGGCTGTACCTACAACCTTCATATCACTATTGTACCAATGGGCACTTCTTGCCTGGCAGTCAATTTGTAGCACACAGGATTTACTTCTGGGTAATACTGCTGATGGCTTTTTCCTGCAGCATCCTGAACCTTCTGGCATGATGAAAACTAACCAATGGGGGGTAGTTTTCAGGTCAGTTCCAGTTTCTTTTCTCTATGTCCCACAGTCAAAGTGTGCTATGTGTTCAACAACAGGGTCTTACCATCTAGTGATGGTGGGCAACCAAGAGCAATGGCAGTAGCCTTTGTGCCTGTAGAGTCTCCCTGACAAGCAACTCATTTTTGCAGTACTTTTGGGGATGCACATATTAGGTGTCTGTGAGACCGTGGTCATCACTGTCTTCATCTTACTGACAAAAAGCCTCACTGGGACCCATTAAAAATTTATAAACTGACCCATCTGTGAACTGGGAGTCTGCAAGCTGTGCCCACCAGGAAATCAATGTCTTAGAGACTTACTTAGAACTCTGCTCTTAAGTTTGTCTTCTTAACTTCAGAGTAAAAATTCTTCTAAAAACAATGCACTCTGCTGGTTGCAATCCAATACACTCTGTTGGTTTTTCATGCCAAAACATAATGTTAACAATAAAATTAAGTTCAGGGTTCATTTCAGGGGTGGTTGAAGACTATGCATGGAGGAAAGTGGTAAGCTTCCTAATTTTTCTTAACTAACACTGAATTAAGAATGTGCAGCTAAACCCAAGCTATAGAGATTCCAAGGGTCATTCAACACCAAGGAGTCAAAAACTGTTTTGATATGAGAGAAGATGTTTAAAAAATCATCATCATCATCATCATCATCATCATAACTAATTAATTAATTAATTAACCAGATAGTGAAAACAGCCAGGAAGATCTGTTTTCCATCTGCTAAGAAAAACTTCATCAGAAGAAATCCTAGAAACTCAGTACAAAGATGGTTTTAGAAGCTTCCCATCATACTGTGCTATCCACCTCCAAGTCTCTTAAGAGTGATATAATCGGGGCTGGAAAGATGGCTCAGTGGTTAAGAGCATTGCCTGCTCTTCCAAAAGTCCTGAGTTCAACTCTCAGCAACGACATGGTGGCTCAAAACCATCTGTAATGAGGTCTGGTGCCCTCTTTTGGCCTGCAGACATACACACAGACAGAATATTGTACACATAATAAATAAATAAATATTTTTTTAAAAAGAGTGATATAATCAATTGATATTAAAGACCACTGAAAGGGTCTCCAACTAACTTTTTTCATTTTTGTTTATATCTTAAAGAACACTGCTTTACAAATTTGATCACACACACACACGCACACACACACACACACAGAGGAATTCCATGCGTGATAAGTTTGATGGCCTTAAGAAATTAGGAAAGGCATGCACATTAGCTAGGCAAATAGGGAAAGCAGCTGGTTCTCCTCAGTTATTTAATGCGATTCTGCTCTATTTGTAAGGGGAAAAGTTCTTCCTCACCAGGGAGCTCAACAAAACATTTATCGAGGATTCTCTGTATATTACATTGAGTAGATACAGCCAGATAGTAATTAATATAAGCCAAACTTTGGTGACAAATCCCCAAAGTATACTCAGGGGTCTTGTACTGTTTGGGGTTTCTTTTTATGGGGTTCTAGAGAACGAGGAACTAGCTTCTAGGGATATAGCTTAGGTGATTCTGTTTTGAGTAGCAAATTTGTTTTTGTAAACTTTCCTTTGTTAAGTATGTCTTTCCCCATAATGCATCTGATTGTAATCATTTGTATACCCAATTAATAACCATTAAATGGTAAATATAATATTTTCCCTAGTTCATTCAAAAGTCAGTTTGCTTTATTTGCATACATCCAAAATCCCTCCAGACCAGATTGGTACCATGACATGGGGTGTCCTTCTGCATATGTGTTGCTTTTATTGGTTGATCAATAAAGCTGTTTCAGCCAATGGCTTAGCAGAATATAGCCAGGCTGGAAAAATATAGGCATAGAGTAGGAGGAGTCAAAGAGACACCATGTACCTGCCGAAAGAGACAGATACCACCAGAACTTTTACCAGTAAGCCACAGCCTCATGACGATACACAGATTAATAGAAATGGGTTAATTTAGGATGTAAAAGTTAGTTAATAAAAAGCCTGAGCTAATAGGCCAAACAGTGTTGTAATTAATATAGTTTCTGTGTAATTATTTGGGGCTAAGTAGTCTCCTCTTACAAAATGACACACCAGCATGGGTCAACTACATTTACATAAAAACTAAGAGAGCTTGGAAAGGAATTCTACACACAAAAGGACAGAGTTAAACACAGCTTCTTGGTAGCCACAATTTTTTCAGATAGGCTCTGTTCACTAACAGCAAAAAGAGGTGCAGCTCCTCTAAGAGAAGGCTTCTTGACTCAGCATTAGCAGAAAAAACTGCACACCTTCTTTTAAAAATGACAGCTTCCTGGTTTGTGCTGGCAGCATGAACTCTGGTTCTTTCAAGGGGTCCTGCAGTTAAATGGGGTTTGTAAGCAGCATGCTCCAAGTTGCTTAATGGTAGCATAGACTTGCTATGTCCCTGGAACTGGGGCAGTGAGCATGGCTTGCAGAGATGGTGAACATACCTCTGCCATGTTGGACAGAGCAGAGCCAAGAAACAGGGCCACAGAGTTGGTCCTAGTCACGTCCGCTTAGTAAAAAAAAAATAAATAAATAAAAATTTAAAAAAAAGAAAAAAGAAAAAAAAAGGTGCTTCTGGTCAGAAAATTATTACAGCTATGCAATAAGACAGATTCAGATGAAAAAGACCTCTGAATGGGTCACAGTATCCGATAGATGTACGTAGACTTGGGAGAGAGAAGAAAAAGAGTATAGACATAAAAAGAAATAGGTTTAAACAATAAAACAAAGTCTTTAAAGAGACAGTAAAAGTAATATAAAAGAGTACAGACCATCATAGATTAAAGGAGTAAAAAAATAAGCCATGTAAAGATGGAATGTACACAGAGAATCTGGATTATGTATATTATTGTATTTTCTTTGAATTTAATGACTACAGAGAGACAATTGTTTCTGGGAGAAGCTAATCAACATAAAAGTATCTTGTCTTCAAAATTTGGGTCTAAGAATATGTTGCTTTGGAAAATATGTTCTGCTTTTGTTTCCATAGAAGATGAGAACTTGTGAATTTCTTCCAGACTAATGTTGTTTGATGGAACAAGATCCCCTGAAAGGTCTCCATAAACCCCTAAAAATACTCTACTCAACAAACAGCAGGAAGCAGTTTGGCGAAAACTCTGCCCAAATTCCCAAACTTTCAAAGACAAAGAAAAGGGAGGGGGATATGATATAGAGATGAATACTTTGCATTGGTATGGATCTTGGCCTATTGATACAAATTTAAGGAATTTAAGGTCAATTTTGTTATATGTATTTCTGTTCTTGTTTAAGGTATTATGTTTGCATAGCTCATTTAAAAATGTAATGTATAATTTAAAATTGCAGATTAATAGGTACTCATTTATAATAGTCAAACTTGTAATCATGATAGCTAGGATTTCTAGTTGTACAGAGATACATTACAGATGGATAGGTATTCTTCAAATCTTTCAGAGACCTACAGAATATGGCATTTAAAATGTTTTAAGAACTTAGACTTTTCTCGACAGTGCAACATGTCTGCTCCTGGCAGCACCAATTACTTCAGAGAGTTTGATGGGCATTGAAGAAACTCATTATAGAATTTGTCTTCAATGTAACAAGGTTAATCATTTGGGAAAGAAACTGCTTTTATCTGGATTGCTTTATGGTATGCTATATGAACTGGACATGCAGAACCCACAGAAAAGTGACTGCTGAACCCCACCCAGCTATGCTTCCAGTTTATGAAAAGGTATTAAAGAACATCTTAAGTACAGGAGTGCTGGTGCATAACTTTAATCCTAGTAATCAGAAGGCAGAGCCTGGTGGATCTCTGAGTTTGAGGCCAGCCTGGTCTACAGAACAAGTTCCAGGATAGCCAAACTGAGGCAGGGAAGAAACCATCAAGAACAGAACGATGGTGAAGATGTAATTGAACTAGGAAACCATGTTCCAGACCCAGCAAGCAGCAGAACTTAGCAATTTTGCTCATGTGGTTCAGGATTTAGAGTCAAGGATAGAAGAAAGGGGATATAGAATCTCCCTCCATGACTAAGGAAAGCCACCGAGGCCAGGTGTAAGGCAGGGGTGTTCCTGTGTGGAGGCCTAGAGAGGCCATTGTGTGAAACTGTGAAGGTGAAGCCTGAATTACATTGGAGACCGCAAGATGTTGGAGATGCCAGAGCTGTGGGATACCTGCCGAGGAGAGCTGCTAACAGGGAGTGGAGCCAGCCTAAGAGGGAAAAAAAAGTGTGTTGCAGTCAGCAAAGACAAAAGGAGCTGGAGATCTGAAATGTTTTGACATCAGACATGAAGATTCAGAGTTTGGAGTTTGCCCAGTTGGTTTTCAGTATTGCTTTGGTCCAGTATCTCTTCACTATTCTCCCTTTCCTCCATTTTGGAATGGTAATATATATCTTGTGCCATTACATGTTGGAAGTATGTGATATGTTTTTCATTTTGATTTTATATGGGATTACAATTAAAAGATTGTATTAATCTCAGAAGAGACTTTGAACTTTGGACTTTTAAACATTGTTGAGATTATGATAGACTATAGGTACTTTTGAAATTGAACTAAGTGCATAGGTACAAGTCTGTGGGGAGAAGGAGTGGAATGTGGTGGTTTGAATAGGTGCGGCCCCCATAGACTCATGTGTTTGAATGTTTGTCACATAGGGAGTGGCACTATTAGGAGGTGTGGCCTTATTGGAGTAGGTATGGTCTTGTTGGAGAAGATATGTCACTGTGGGGTGGACTTTGAGGTCTCATATGCTCAAGCTAAGCCCAGTGTGATACACAGTCTTCCTCTGCTGCCTGAAGATCAAAATATAGAATTCTCCAGCACCATGTTTGCCTGCACATCACCACATCCCATCATGATGATAATGGACTAAACCTCTGAAAGTATAAGCCATTTCCAATTAAATGTTTTCCTTTATAAGAATTGCTATATCATGGTGTCTCTTCACAGCAATAGAACCCTAACTAGCAGAAATGCTAAAGAGAATGACTTATTTCCATTGTTTGAAGTGTATACATGCAGCTCTATACAGGAGAGGGTTCCAAGTTGCCAGTGGTCTGTTGAGAGCATCATTAGGGGAAAAGGTGTGCTTTCTCCTATTTGTCCAAGTCACATCAAGTTCCACATTGCTAAGCCATTCCTATGTTTGCTGGCCTTACTCTCATGAAGTTCCTATGTGTCAGGGGAGACAAAAATTCAATAAATAAATGAGTAAATGAGATCAGAAATAACATCAAATCAAGTCATGGTAGGAGATGAGAAGGAGAAAGAGTGAGATAGAGCCGGGAAGTTGGTTGATGGAGCAGCTTCTGCAAGCAGGAAAGAATAGCGAGTGTTGTAGTGAGGTGACCAGAGGCCTGGAGGAAGAGAAGGGATGCACAGGTGAGTGAGGAGCAGCTTCCCAAGAGCACATGGTCGATGGACAAATGGGGGTTCCCAGCTAAGTCTGAAATTCAGGTAAATGAGAATGCTATGGGGCATGTCTAATCTAAGAGTCATTGTTCATCTGAAATTCTGTTTGAACCGGATGCCCTGTATTTCCATTTGCTAAACTCAGCAAGCGTAAGAGAGGGGGAACAGAACATGTGAAGTCCCGAATGTGAGAGTATGTGTGACAGATTCAAAGGACACTATGGCGGGTGGCTGGGGCGGGCATGTGGTAGGAGAGGACACGGAAGGGAAGTAGGTGCCCGAGCACATTAGACCGTATGGAAGAGACCGTGCCTGAAGATCAGTGGCACATGTGGCCACCCTCCTATAGTGTCTGCTCTGGAAGAGCTATCTGGAAGAAGTTGGTAATCAAGCTTTTCTGGGCCCCACCAGGCCACTGTGAAGTGTAAAGATGGGAATCAGGGAGTTTTGCTGTCAACCATACAAAAGGGGACATGGTCACATGGGCAGGAATCATGAGCACCCTCCCCAACTTCTCTTCTCACTCAGTGAGAAAACAAAGGGTTAAGCAGAGTCTCCACCACTATTTCATCATTCTATGTGTGGGGTGGGGGGGACCTGGTTAATGCTGCTGCTATCCACAGACCCCTGGGCAGAGCTCTAGGACCCACGGGCAGTCACCTCCACTTCAGTTGCTTCTCTCCTTCCTAAGCAGGGCAGAAGGAGAAGGGGACGGGAGAGGGCCAGAGCGAGGGAAAGGGTGAGCGAGAGGGCAAGAGAGAGCAAGGTCAGAATGGGGACAGTTGGGAAGGGGGGAAGGAGGTAAAAAGCAACCTCTCCCCCTCCTTCCTTTGACCTGGCCCTCTTCTGAAAAGTCTGGGAGAGAAAGGCCTAGGTTCCTCTCGGTTCCACAGGTACTATTGATTCTTTTCCCACACTCAGACTGCTGCTCCAGCTGTCTCCTTCAATCAACAACAAGAGTAAATACAGGCAGATGTTGATGACTCCCCGGATGCTTTATAGAGCTTCCCGCGCTCTGCTTGAAAAGGAGTGTTTTCTGGAATTGATTCGGGATATGTGACCCCACAAGCATCCAGACCGGAGCCCAGGAGACAAGGAAGGAGCCTTGTCACAAAGATGTGAAAGAGGGAGGTTTGCTTTGTGGCTTAAGAAGCTGTAGACTTCAGTTTCCAATGGCAGCATCAGATTCCAGTGTCAACAGTTGCCTGAACTTGTGCACAGGGTATTGATTCCAGGATTGTTGTGAGAGGCATAGACCTTCCACTGGAGCGTCTCCTGTGACTTGTCTCTGCCCTTGGTTTTGTCCTATGCAGCATTGCTTTGGGCAGCCTGAACAAAACCATACCATTTCAGTGTGGTGTAATATAGGAGAGACGCTGAGCCACCACAGTAACTGGATGAGCTTTTATTTTTGGTTTATCTGAAATTCTGTTTAAACTGGATGACCTGTATTTTCATTGCTTAAACACAGCAACCACAAGAGAGGAGAAACAGAAAATGTAAAGACCCAAGGCAGGAGACTGGTAGGGAAACAGATGCCTGGATGATTTGCTGAACCACTCTAAACTGCCCTTCCCACCCATATACATGTAAATTCAGTTCTGCCACTTCAGGTTGCACTAAGATTCATTGAGATGATCCATGCAAAAACACTTGGCCCAATGTCTGGCACAAAGAACCTTGTCATCTGTAAAATGGAGACAGCAAAATTATACTTGACATTAGAACCTGAAACCCAACTGGCTCCAGAAAAGAGGACTTAATTATTGGAAAGCTACCACGCACTCGACTAATAGATCAGAATTAAGACAATGGACATTAATAAGCCGTGCAATTAAAAACCAATAACAGCACGGAGACTAAATATGAGCTTGATAACAATTCCAATGAAAAAGACTCAGGAGTTTCAATTAGCCATGAGCTCAGTTTGAAACGAGAGTGGAACGAGGAGCCTGTGCAGTGGTGGATTGTGTAATGACAATCCACACACAGTGGGCACTTACTGTGCCCCAAGTGCTACTTTAAGAACTCTACTTTACTTACTCAGCGTCCTCAGCAACCCAATGAGATGCTCCTTATATCACCAGTTTGTAGATGATAACACTGGGCAGAGTACACGAAGTAAACTGCCTGTGCTCACAGAGTTTGCTACCAGCGGCGCCGGGACAGACTGATTTCCCTCTTTGCACGGTTCTTCCAGATTTACTGGCTAAGTGCTGAGTATGCCACCAAAGCACAGCCAGTTCCCTGCCCCTGGGCCACCCCAGCCTTCAGCTGTTCCATGACAACAGGCTCAAGAGGAGATGACCCAGCTTCGAGTTAAGCTCCTTCCCCAACACTAGGCTCAAAAATAAGCCTTGACTTCAAGATGCCCACGTAGCCTGTTGAACGAAGGACTCTGGGACTCAAGGAATGGTTGTAAATACTGTATTGCTCCTAAATTGCCACTGCTCTCTCCTCCAGCTTCCAGCTCTCCTCAGCCTACTCAGCTGAACCCCAGGAACTAATATCTACCTGCCATTAAAAATGTTGAGGGCTCAGCTAGGCGGTGGGGCACATGCCTTTAATCCCAGCACTTAGGAGGCAGAGGCAGGCGGATCTTCATGAGTTTGAGGCCAGTCTGGTCTACAAGAGCTAGTTTCAGGACAAGCTACAAAGCTACAAAGAAACCCTGTCTCAAAAAACAAAAACAAAGTATTGAGGGCTCACATCCCCCACAAAATTTATAGGCAGTTAATGGTCAATGAAAAAGGAGAGACATTTACTTGGGTGGTGTAGCCACTGATAAGGGGCTCATGATCCTGTACTCAAACTCTGATAAAACTCATTAGATCACAAAGAGAAAATAAAGCCATGAAAGGAGGAAAGGGGGTCATTAAGAACAGAAAGGGGATTATCAGAAGCGTGTGATATAAATATATTGTGTTCATGTATGAAAGTGTCATGATGAAGGCTGTTGCTATGCACAATTAATACATTCTAATAAACATCTTTTAAATGATGGTGCCAGAAAAGGAGGCAAACCTGACATCTTTGGTGCCTCGCATCTCCTAAAAATCCATAATTACTATGTACTCTAATTCATATTATATCCCATTTTGTTTTAGCATAGTAAGAATATTTTAAGCAGTTTAGCACTGGGTAAAATTGATGCTCCAAGTGTGATGAACCATCCCTTCTTTTTCATGACTCCAGCACACTGTAAAAAGTCCCCAGCCTGAAAAGCTCAGGACGACAGATTTGTATTTCATAACATGGAGAGATGTTCAGGGTGTATCACCAAGGGATACCAAGTAGGATACCAAGTATTACGATATCTTTTACATTCCTGAAAGGCTGTATTGTCTATATATGTATACTAAAAAGCTCACAGAGATTATATATACAGCTTATAAAATGTGGGAGGTTTGTATCTTGCTCTTTTTATCTGATTATGTCATATTTTTCTATGTGAGCATATGAAGAGATTATATAATTTGTAGTAAGTTTCGTTAGGCAAGGTGGTTAGTTTTGCTTGGAATTTTGTTGTTGTTCGGAGTTTCCTAAGATTTCTTTTTATTTGTGTGTGTATGCACAAGCATGTGTGTATGCACAAGCACGTGTGCGTGCCTGCACATGCATTTGCGCATGCGTGCCATATGTATGTGGGTGCCCATTTAGACTGGAAGAGTGTGTTGGATCCCTTGGACCTGGAGGTAGTTGTGAGGGACCTGACTTAGGTACTGTGAAGTGAAAGTCTTCCAGGCCTCCAGAAGAGTAGCAAATGCTCTCAACTGCTGAGCCATCTCTCCATCCAGTCTCAGTCTTTTTGAGTCAGGATTTCACATTATATCCTAGACTGGCCTAGAACTTACTATGTAGCCCAAGATAACCACTAGCTAGAACAATCCTCATGCCTCAGTGCTGGGATTACAGCATGAGTCACTTTGATGGGCTGTTAGGTTTGCTTTTTAAGATTCAAGAGTTAACCGCTGCCTGAATTATTTAGACACCCCTTCAGCAGGCTCATCCTTTAAAAGCCTGAAGCCATTTCCCCCTGACACAGAGACACCAAACTGCAGAAAACTGCAGTACATGAGAGTGTACCATCTCCCTGGCTGCCCACTTTGTCACTTCCAGCAGTGACCTGGAATTCCTGGGATGCTTATACAAACTCCTCTCCCCCTTCAGAAGGTGCTGTGATTAGCCCAGCCAGCCGCCTGTTTGCCAGCACTGTTGAGTTTCCCAGCCCAGGTTTCTGCATCCTGCCTATGCCGTCCTAGCCGTACCCAAAGCTTTGCATTCCCAGCCCCAGTCTTAACACACGGGATTCGTAGATACTTCTGTAAGCAGAGACGTAAAGAGCTCCCCACACTGGGCTGATTGTCGTCAAGCTGATGCCGGCTGACACTTGTCATAACCCACTAGACATTTGGAACTTGTGGACTAGCCTGGCCCTCTTCTTACTCTCAGAGATGCCTCTACTGCAAACTCAGCCTCCTGTCCTTCTGTCTTTACCTCATTCCTAGGTCTCAAACCAGATCCCATTACTGTCCTTCTTACATCATTAATCACATTTATTCAATGCAGAATCAGGTTGTGAAAAGCACAGATCGAGTGCCTCATGCATATGCTCTTTTGATTTTTCAGATGGAGTCTCATGTGTTCTCAGCTCGTCTTAAACTTACTGCTTAACAGAGGATGCCCTTCTAATTGTCCTCCTCCTGAATACTGGGATCAGAGGCGTGTGCGCCAGGCTTGATTTCTATGGTGCTGTCGACTGAACCCTTTGCACATGCTGGACAAGCTCTCCAGCCACTGAGCCGCACCTCCAGCCCTGTGCATTTTCCTTTAATGTCCATGGTAACCCTGAGAGGTAGATTCACTAGCCTCACTTCACAGATGAGGAAACGGAAATGCGAAGAGCTCTAATAAAGCCTAAAATAATGATCCAGTTGCCTTCTGCTGCATATTGAATCACTCCTAAACTTAGCAGCTAAAGACAGCTAGCTCGTTCAGAGGTCACCCAGGCCCACTTAAATGATTCTTACCTGAGATTGTTCATGCTTTTGCAATTAAATGGTTTTGCAGTTACGGGCCAAGTCAAACAATTCAGGGGTTTTCTAACAACATACAATTACTGATGACTGTCCTTTTTCTATTAGCCAGGGTCTTACTATGTAGCTTAGGCGAGCCTATAACTCACTTATGTAGCCCAGGCTGGTCCTGAGCCTCCCACTCCTCTTCCTTCAGGTCCCCCAGTGTGGGGATTAAAAGCATGCCTCCAGTGCACCCTCTTTTCAAAGTTTTTCTTACAGGTCTAAAGGTTGACACTGGATTAGGACTTCCAATCCAAAAAAAAAAAAAAAACCCATATATAGCTTCCCTGTGGCATCTTCCCCCTTGAGTCTGCTGTGACGTTCTCACAGCATAATGGCTGAGTTCTACAGCATACGAGAGCTACGGTTTACATGATTACATGATGGCTGTCTCTGTCAACCTTGCATTGAGATTTAATCCCTCAGGGTAATGGTATTTTACTCTGTCAAAGATGGGACTTGGTAGGTAATGATTAGGCCATGAGTGCATCATCTTCAGAAGGGATGAATGTAGTTCTTAGAGGACCAAGTAAGTTCTTGTGAGAATGGATTATGAAGGAAGGCCACTTCATTGAGCCTCTTCTGCCCTATAATGGTTGGCTCCCTTCCTCCTTCTCCACCATGTGACACAGTCAGATGGCAGCACCGTGGTATCAGGCTTTCCAGCCACACCAAAGTCATAAGTCAAAGAAGCCTCTTTATATACAACAGGCATTAACTATGTCATCGCAGCAACAGTAGGGCAAGCTGGCATCCGAGGGAAACACACTAAGTGCAGGCACTTTTGTGACTGACCCTCAGAAGTCACACGGCACTTCTCACAGGTCTGCCCAGGTTTCAGCGGAAAGAATATAGACTGCGCCAAATGGTAAAAGCAGCATTGTCACACTGCAGGAAGAACATACTGGATGGGACATATTGTGGTGGCCATCTTTAGAATATACAATCTGCTACAGTCACATGGCGAAAAGCTTGGGCAGAGCCAGCATTTGGACCTAGTTTGCCCTAACTTACAGGCCTGTCCTTTGTTTGCTAGGGTTTTTCATTGTGTAGCTAGTTGGATGGGTGGGTTATTTTGATTTTGTTTTTGTAGTTTATTAGAAACAACATCTTACCATGAAGCTCAGGCCTCCAATACTCATCGTGACTCAGCCTCCTGGGTGCTGAGATTACCGGCCTCCACTTCCATATCAGCTAGTTTATGTTCTTAAATCAGGAGAGTATACTGCCAAGTCAGATTCATAACATCCCAAGCCCTAGTCTGTGATGGAGAACACAGCACATCCGAGAGACATTAAACAAGAAGTGTGCCCTGGAAGGGGAGGCTGGGGTATTGAGATGCCCGGGAACAGAACAGCACCATACAATTTAACGAACAGTTGAGAATATTTAGCCTAAGAAAAACTGAAAAGTGGCATTACGTCTTTCTTCAAGTGCGTTAAGGGCAAACGTAGCTGAGAAAGACAAGTCTTATGGACTCTAACAGAAAAAGACCCAGGGGAGCAGGTCCCAGTCTTGACGCGGTTTGGTGCATGTGGCCTGTTGCTGACTTTGGATTCAAGCAAGCCTGGTTCACTTACTAACTGCAGCCCTCAGCAAATAACCTATCTTCCCTGAGCCTCATGCTCTGCATCTGTCAGACATCGGTAGTTTATCCTACCACTGAGAGCAAGGTCTCAGTGATTTGAATATCCATGTTCACAGCGGTGCTGTTCACAGTCATTTAATTGTAGACGCAACTTGAGTGTCTACCAGTGGGCAACTGTGCAAGCACACTGTGGTAAATGCGTGCAGCAGAGCAGAAGTCAGCCTTGAAAGAAAGGGAAGGCTGATGTGTGCACCCAGGGATAAACCTTGAAATGTCATATAAACTGAGATAAGCCAGGCTACTGTTTTGCAATGTGAAGAGAGGTCTAGAGTTGGGCAAATGGTTCCCAGCAGCATAACAGTACTTCCTATCATTGAACTGCATGCTGGGAAATGGCTACAATGTGGCTAGTGACATGTGGAGCATATGGGTTCTAGACCCTGTGCCCAAAGAGAATGGTTAAGACAATACATTTTACATTGTGTGCATTTACTTCGTCAAAATGTAAATGTTGGAAGAAACATGTAAGTTGCTTCAGAAAAATGGAGATAGTGCATGTTCTGCTCGTTGGAGCTTCTT
>JAQHUG010000317.1:945302-961866 GCA_028555095.1 Dicrostonyx torquatus
TGGGTCTCTGTGTGAACCTCAGGCAGAAGCCTGTAACTCAGATTCCACCATGGGATTCAACAGCCTCTTTGGGCACCTGCGCAAATATGGCATGCACTCACACAAATACACACACAACACACACACATACTCATAAATAAAAAAATAAAAATAAATATTTTTTTAATTTGTCAAAATCAGGCTTGAGCCCAGGTAGCCTAGCTCCAGATACACAGTCTTTCCTGTTTCACTTTCTGCCTCACAGGAGCCAGGCAAATGTATACATACAGCATGTAATTCAGCTCTGCAGAGAGGGCAGTTATTATGGCCTCCTACCCAGAGAAAGAAAGCTGAGGTACCAAGCAACAGTGATGCTCATCGACATCATTCAGTCAATAGAGAACTGAGATAGAGCGCTAACAGAGCCCATTAGCTCTTCACAGGACAAGTTCAATAGGCTCAAGGACACATGCCTGTCAGGTGCTAGGCACCAGCTCAGAGTTAACAGGACCCATTGAACTCCTTCACTATACCTAGAGGCCAGGGAGCAGATCAAAGCTCAGGGTCAAGGCAGAGTCTCAGTTCCATCCCCTAACCTGCCACTTCTCCCTTATGAGTACAGCCCTGCTTGGGCTTGGTGTCACAGTGATAAATGTCTTCTCTGATGGCAACTCTCCAAGGCCCCATCCCTGACTGCCTGTTAGGCTGCAAGACCTTTTCCTGGCTCAACAGGGAAAGCCTTGGAGAAGAAGGTAAGAGACTGTGGCTTTCCAGAACATTAAACTTCCATCGCCACTGCTGCCTGCCAATCTCTGTGCTAATCACTTGGAGAAAAGCAAGCCAATGTCCCTCAGAGGGAGCCTGAGCAGGGCCTGCTCTCAACAGCACTGCCTGCTGAGAAGTCTTTCCAGCAGGAAGGGACCTCGGAAGGTCAATGTGTCCCTTCTCCTAGCCTGGCTCCAATGCAGAAGAAGAGGTCTGGCATGGCTAAAGAGATGTCTCTCCCCATATTTGGTGACAAAAAATACCAAGCAGAATCTATTCAAAAGCCAGCAGATGCTCAGTGAGTGCTTCCTACGTGCCGGGCTGATTAGCCAGGCCTTCATTTTGTCACCGTGGTTGATAATCAGAAGCTTAAACAGCAAGGCCCAGGATGGCGTGCTCCTCAGATCTGAGGGTGTAGATGCTGATCATCTCCCACTCCAGCACCCCCAGGAAGGGCCCAGGATGGCGTGCTCCTCAGATCTGAGGGTGTAGATGCTGATCCTCTCCCACTCCAGCATCTCCACCCTGCTCTGCCTTTTCTCCCGGCTTGACTGACCTAGGGATGATTTTTGTCTGTGCAGAACCTTTCTAATGAAGGTTTTGTGGAGTTCAACCAGCAGTGGGTATAGAATTCTGACTGGGCTGTTTGTTTCTTCAAAAAAGAAGTGCATTGAATTTAGGGTCAATAACATGGCTCAGCAGAGAAAAACGCTTACCACACACCTAGCAACCAAGTTAAATCTCCAGAACCTAATAAAAATAAGAGAGAAATAACTCCACCAAGTTGTCCTCTAGCCTCCCCAAATGTGCCATGGCGTACACACACACACACATACACACACACACACTACCAATAACAACAACATCAACAACAACAGTTTTCAAACTACATTTGGTGAGTCAGTTATGTTTGTTTTGTCTTTGATATAGGGTCTCTATGTAGCTCAGGATGACCTGGAATCCACAAGCCTCCTGCTTCCACCTCACAGATGCTGGGTTATACATGTGTGTTACCACACATGGCACTGGATTGGGTCTTTGGTGGGTGGCGTAGAGAATCCAAACTAAAGATCTCATGCTGGTGTAGCAAGTCCTTTACCCACTGACACATCTTCCCAACTCTGGATGGGTTCTTAATATGAGCGTGGAAAGTCACTCAAACTCAGTGAGTCCCAATTTCCTTATAAAGTGGGATTTATTATACCATGTACTTTATGAATGGTCATTCCATCCCAATCTTCTCTTCACCATGCTACTGTATTCAACAAAAACACATTTTCTAAAAAATAAAAATAAAAAAAAAACATGACAAGGTGTGAGGTGTGGGCCCTCGTTTGCACTGTTTGGAGGGCTGTAAGTTGGTGTGCCCTTTTGGGAGTATGAACAAGCTTATCCTCATACTTTCTTCCACAGTCCTTCTAGGTATTTACCACAATGGTTATCATAAGTCACAGAATTTTCCATTTTTTATCATATCAGACACATAAACCATATATATGATAGATACCTGCACTTTGAAGAATGGCCATAATAAAAATAATCAGCCGAGGACCCAACCTCTCCTTACAGGTCAGACCTGCCTCCCATCCCAGCTACTCGGAAAGCTAAAGCAGGAAGATTGCAAGTTCCAGACTAGCCTGGGAAAAGTTAGTGAGATCCTGTCTCAAAATAGTTATGTCTCAATGGTAGGATGTTTGTTTAGCTTGTAAAGAGCCAAAGATTTCATTTCAAGCATGCTGGCTAGTTTTTGTCAACTTGACGCAAGCTAGAGTCATTCAGGAGGAAACTCAATTGAAAAAAAAATGCTTGTATTTTATATCTCACAAAAAAATAGATAAAAGCATTTAAAATTAATGATTTTTAATTTAACAACAAATTCATTTAATATCATCTTAGACAAACAGTATTTAAACACCTGCCATTTGCTCTCTTCACTGTTTATCCTTGTCCTTTAAACCTTCAGGGGACATTTTCCTCCTTCCTGGTGTGCATTTTAATAAGTTCCTGTAGTAAATGCTCTTAGTAGCCAGTTATTTAACATTTGGAAACATTTTCAAGGTCTTTATTTTACTGTCACACTACACATACTGTTGAGGGTTAGAGCAGTGTTTCTCAACCTGTGGGTCACGATCCTCTTTGGGGTCACATATCAGGTATCCTGCTTATCAGTTATTTACATGAAGATTTATAACAGTAGCAAGATTGTGATTGTGAAGTAGCAGCAAAAATAATGTTATGGTTGGAGTCACCAAACGTGAGGAACTGCATTAAAGGGTTGCAGCATTAGGAAGGTGAAGAACACTGGCTGAGAGTTTAGCATGGCAGCCATTTTCATATTGCAGTACAAAGCTGCCATACCATAGTTTTCTTGGCTTCCCTGCTTCTGTTGAAAAACTGTTGTTAGAATTCTCTTCATGTGTGGGCAATCTCTTTTATCTGGTTACTTCTGCCATCCTCTCTTTGCCTTCAGCGTTTCCAGTTTTCTATACAACATGAAATTCAAGAATCCTGGAGCAATATGACTGGGTTCCCTAGCTTGGGGGGTCTTTCTGGAGATGGCTGTCCAGATGTTAACAGGAACTACCGTCACCTGAGATCTGGTGGGCCAGACAACCCCCTCCAGGATGGCTGGCATGGGGCGGTTCCCAGGATCTTTGATCTTACCGTGTAGACTTGTCCATAGGCTGTTTGGGGGCCCTCCCAGTGTGGAAGCTGGCTTTTCCCAGAGCAGGCAAGGTAAGAGCAGAAAAGAGGACCGACACAATGTCTTCTGTAGTTTAATCTCTGAAATCACACAGCATCACTATCCCTTGGAAGTAATCACCAAAACTGTTGAAAGTCAATACGACCAATCTTCTCAGATGTAAAGGGACTGGGTTCCACTTATTGGAAAAGGGAGTATGAAGGCACTTGTGAGCTACAGTAGGGGTCATGACAGAGGCACAAGGTGCCCAACATCTTTGGTCTCCCTAAAAGAACCCTGTCAGTACACGGTTCAGTCAAGTTAACATACCCTGGGTAACTATTGGTCATTAAAAGTCAAGAAAAAAGAAAACAAGAGGGAGAGATTAAAGTGTGGTGATTTCTCATGGCCCATCTGGAAGCTATACTGTGTGGCTGGACAACTTGGTGGGTATTCTCATTAGGCTGTGGCTCCCTATTCTTTTGTTTGTTGGTTGGTTGGTTGGTGTGTTTTTTGTTAGTTTGGTTTGGTTTTTCAAGACAGGATTTCTCTGTCGCTTTGGAGCCTGTCCTGTAGCTAGCTCTTGTAGACCAGGCTGGCCTCAAACTCACAGAGATCCGCCTGCCTCTGCCTCCTGAGTACTGGGATTAAAGGTGTGCGCCACCACCGCCTGGCTTTTTTCTTTATTCTTGGTACCCTCATATGGTACCACAGTCAAGTTTCTGAGCATTGACTTGAGAGAAAAATTGTATGTTATCTTTGAGAGAAAGAATCTTGCATCCCAAGCTAGCCTACGACTCACTATATATCCCAGGCTAGCCTCAAACATGAAGCAGTCCTCCAATCTCATGAGCCTCATGAGTGCTGAAATTATAGATAGGAGCCACCACACCTAGCTTAAGATACAAGCATAAAACCTTGAAGATATTAATATGAGAATGCATGACGTTTTGATGGCTTTGTCTGTCTGCAAAAACTTATTCAGATTTATTTCCAAATTCCCTTCCTGGACACCGCACCACCATTCTGGCTCTGTCTTAGTGGTAACCAATAGATGGCAATAGATGGGGAGCTTCCTTGAGCTTGAGACGATTGCTGGGAAGAATGAAGCTCTGACCTCTGTCTAGATTATTCATCTGGTCTGGTTTCTAGACTTTTCCACAAGCGATGCTGACTTGTCAGGATGACATGCATCCAACATCCACAGCCAAAGACTGCAATTCTGGCCCTTTTGTTCCAGGTGCAGTCTCCCGACCTAGAAACTCTATGTCCCAACACCAGACCTCAGTGGAAGGGCCAGGACCTCAGCCATTGCACAAGAATTTTCTGAGTCCAACTCTACAACCTTCCTAAGCCCAGACAAGAACTGCCTGAGTCCCATCTAACTTCCCACCTCCCTTTCTTTAGCTCCTGTGCCAGGTTAAGGAGACTAAGAGTCTGGAGGCATTAATCCCCATGTTCTTGAGTTCCTTCATAGCTACCTGAATGTTTCTGCAGAGTCCTGTGATTTAGACATTTGACGCTTCACAGGAGTGGAAAAGAGGAAGAGACTTTGACTCTTCTGTTCTTCAAGTTTATGTGATACTGGGGGTGGAATCTGGGACTTTGTGTATGCCAGGTAGGGGCTGTACAAACTGAGTGCATCTCTAGTACCTCTGTTCTGTTCTTTATAGAAACTGTCTTCTCCCACTATAAAGATATTAATTATTTTAAAATTTTCTCTCTATATAAAACCTTACTTCCAAGACTTTTGCCCAAGAGAACCCCAAAACAAAGAGCTGGCTTGGAGATTGAGAAACAATGGTTTCCTTTTCTGGGGTGCTTCCTGACTTCTCTGAAGCACTGAAAACCCCTTTGCTCTCATGGGAGGAAAAGCAAAATGTCCACAATATAGTTAGTCATCCAAAATACCCTCAGTCTGTCCCCTTGTATGATGTTTTCTCTGAAATGGCCTCGTTGCCATTGATTCTTTATTGAGACCACCAGCATCAAGCCTGTTAGGTGTACCTCCCTCTCTTTCAGAATTCAATCCCAAATGCTCAGTTTTCCCTCTTTTTGAGCAGCTGAGTTTGGGCCTGTTCTCCTGGTTTTGAACTGAGCGGTTCTCCCAGACTACGAGCTCCAGTACTTACCCTTTGAACGCAGAATAAGAAAAGAATCTTTCTGGTGCCTTTTTCTAAGAAAAGAGAAGTCAGCTGCAGGCACATTCTAAGTCATGCTAAGAAATAATATATGCAGATTATATCATAATTCGCAAATGGTCATGCACTACATAGCTATCAAGTATTATCTCCCGGAATGATATTTGAGGATGGCACTTTTCTTCCTTTCGTCCCCTCTATGTACTTGCCTTTGTGGTAACATATGTCCCCAGGGCCAGGAAGGAGAACCTTGGGGTCAGAAGGTGTCTTCTTAAGTCTCTAGTGGAAAAGGGTGGCACCAGAGGGGACACCTGTGGCAAGGCATTGCAGACGCAGCTCATCTGCCTTGACAGCCACTGGCTCCAGGCATCTGCTGGCAGAGTGGTATTAGAAAACGCAACTTACAGACCACATCTAGAGAGGTTCAGGTCACAGTGTGAGATGGTAGCTCATCAGAGCCTCAAAGCCACCATCGGTCACTTCTGCGGCCCTGGGCAGAGATCCACCCAGGCTGCTGTCCAAATTCTCTCTGAGGAGTAGAGGAGGAGCTGATTTATATCTCCAGCAGGTATGCCAGAGAAAATTCAAATTGATCAAAAATTAAATATTCATAGGACATTATTCATTAAGATTCATCTCAGCGAGTGGATGAAATGAGGCAAGGGAAGAAATTAGCTTGCTTGAGAGTGTCAAAGTGATTATGTGATTAAATTGCAATTTATAATTTCTCCTTCAAAAAAAGTGTTACTTCATGATTTGTGTTTTCTCCTCCTTTCTGTGCCCCCTTGTTGTCTAGACCTGAGCCAAGGACACTCGGGGTTAATGAGAAACAAGAGGACTCCAAAGCAAGAGTCTGGGATCATTCCCTCTGCCCTCCCCCAATCCACAGGGACTCCATCCAGGGCCTGGGATAACTCTTTCCACTAGTCTTATCCATGCTGACTCCACAAAAAAACCCTTCCCCCAGCCTCAGGCCTCTGCTCTTGGTACCAAGGTCAGGAACTCCAGAAGCAAGTGACCAACCCCCAGAGGAGATCACACAATCTCCACAGCGTCATTCAGTGGACAGTCTCCTGACCCGGGCCACTGCCTTTCCTTCCTCCACATGGAACATCAAATATATGCAACTCAACATCCACAAGGGAAGTCCTTCCCATATCTGGGGTCCCCTCTCCTGAACTTCCTAAACACTCTTGAGGCAAAGTCTGGATCAAGAGGTCGATTGATGAATTTCCTTCCCGAACCCCAAGAAAACTTTACCCAGAAGTCAAAAAGCCAGTTCCCTAGCTCTGCCAACAAAGATCACTGGGAGGAAGATTGTCAGAGCTCAAGAGGTTCAGAAGCAAGAAAGTACAAGTTCTCTCCGAAAACCCACCTCCAGGGCCATTGTGTCCTCCACACCATACCCTAGGTGGTGCTGGGCGCAGCCTGAATCCAGGTGCAATGCAGAGACACGGGCCACTAGGCGGCATTAGTTTCCCAGCTGTGTTCTTTCTGGTCCGACAACCCTGTGGAGGGAGACAGAGGGACCCCAGGAGTAATAAGTCCCAACTGCCACAGCTCAGCTTTTATCTGTTTTAGACATGATGTTTCTGTGTGCAATTTCATTTCAAGAAAAAGCTTTACTGCTAAAAATAATCGAAAAACCACTGAATTAGATGACCCTTTCCATGGCCCTTCCCGTCCTGGAGCCTCTGATGCCCTGACTTCAGTGGTGCCGGAATCAAAACGTTCTCTGAGCTAGACAAAGACTCCCGCTCATAGAAAGAAATTTTGCCTGTTTGTCTGTCTGTCTGTCTGGATTCCAGACTCTAGCTAAGCTGCTATGTATGGACATGGAGACAGATGGAGAACTGTATTTATCTTCCCCCGTCTTTCTATCTTCTTCCTCTTGGCCTTTTCCTGTCTCTCAAACTCGCCCCATCTTGCTCTTCCTACTTCCCAATAAAGATTTAGAGGCTGGCTCCAGCAGCTGAGAAGGGCAATATTAATTCCAAACTTGTTTCCAAACACCACGGAGGCCTGCCCGGGTTAATTAGTTGCACAGGCTTTTCTTCTAGTTGCACAGGCTTTTCTTCAAGTGAGCGAGCCGGCAGGATTTTTTTTAAAACAGCTCTGGCACTGCATTTATTTGTTTGTTTTCTGTTTTATTTGAAAATACATTTTATCTGACAATAAATAACATCCACCATGACTAGGGCTGATAAAGGCAATGAACGGCCTTCCCAAGGGTTGGAGAAGTTACATTTAGGTTTCCTGGTCTTGTTTCCCTACCCGAAGGCTCTCTCCAGCCCTTGGGAAGTGGATAGACCTGGGCTGAAGGAGGAGGCTGCAGGAAGTGACAGGACTAAGAGCAGGGACTTGTAAGTAGATGTCCTCTGGGGAAACAACCACAGGCAAGGGGGTGGGCACCTGAAGTCTCTGAAAAGGATAGAAGAACGCACCTGCAACTGGCTAGGGCAAGGCAGGGTGTCCCCAGCTGCAGTTCTCCCTCGGTTAACCTCCCGCTGCTCACCTCCATCCCCTTGGGCTCCTCCACACAAAGATGAGAATGATAATCACACCTTTCTGCCCAGACTGCTTGCAGATCCATCAGGGAGATGATGGAAGCGAAAGCTCTGTGCAAACAATAGACTCTCTCGGACAAGCAGCGTTCAGGTGTACTCGCCTGGAATTTATAGGCAGATCCTGAATGTCCCTGGGGACAAGCCAATCCAAGACATTAAAAAGGGCATTGGTGAGAGAGCATCAGCTTCTGTCTACAGGGTCTGGTACTGAAGACCAACCTAATGGTATTGTCTGTGTAGTCCTCCCAGGCCTCAATCCGCTCTTGCATAAGCCCTAGCTGGGAAGATTTTGATATTGCAAACAAAAGAATACTGTGCTCGTCCTGATTCAACAGGGCTCTGTCGGTGAAAGATGGGAGGGGCAAGGGACAGAAGGGTGTAGCATAAAACCAAGCAAGCAGTCTGTCCTGGTTTGACTTCTGTCGCTGTGACTAAACACTGCCTGACATCAGGCTGGGAAGGAAAAGGAGAATTCCATCTTATAGTCCAGGTCACAGTAGAACACGCAGGAAAGTCAGGGCAGGAACTCAAGGTCGGAACCACAAGGCAGGAACTAAAGCAGAGACCGCGGAAGAGCACCATTTACTGCCACACTCTCCATTTTCTCAGCCTGTTTTCTTTTACAACCCAGCACCGCCCACAGGGGTGGCACCGCCCACAGGGGTGGCACCGCCCACAGGGGTGGCACCGCCCACAGGGGTGGCACCGCCCACAGTGGGCAGACCCTCCCACATAAATCATTAATCAAGAAAATGCCCACAGACTTGCGGTATAGGTCAGTCTGAGGAAGGCATATTTTTCTCAGGTGAAGTTCCTGTCCAATGGAGCCTCCGAAGCCCTGACTTCAGTGGTGCAGGAATCAAAACATTCTCTGAGCTAGACAAAGACTCCCGCTCATAGAATGATTGTAGCTTGTCAACGAACCAAAAAAAATCCCAGCATGCAGTCCTAGCTATGGCAGAATGAGCCCAGGGGTCATATCATCTCACTCTCTCTCTTCTACCTGCCCCCTTTTGTTTGTTTGCTTTTTTTGGGATTTTGTTTTGAGTTTTTTGGGGTGTTGTTTTTTTTTTTGGTTTTTTTTTTTTTTTGGTTTTTGGTTTTTCTAGATAGGGTCTCGAACTTACAGAGCTCTGCCTGCCTCTGCCTCCAGAGTACTGGGATGAAAGGTGTGTGCCACCACCACTGCCCGGTCAGGTCATCTCTTTGTGCAGTTTTCTAGCTATAAAGTTGAGATGCAGTGTTTAACGTTTCTGTCTTAGTTTAGTGTTCTCATCTGAAAAGGGGATAACGATGGTACCTGACTCACCAGGTTGGGGTGTGAGACCTGGGTGATATGAAGTGTAGGGCATGCTCCAGACATGGGATGGTACACAGTAAGAGCTCAGTAAACACGAGCTATCCTTATAGCTGTCTAAGATACATGCAAAGACACTAAGCAGATATGAACTCACTGCCAACTGAGAGCCTAAGGCATACGGTAAAGGAAAATTCCAGAGGGATGGGATTTACTCGAAGAATGCTTGCCCGAGGAAGAGCATACTAAATACAGTCTTTTAAAAAAAAAAAAAAGGCACAAAACTGTGCATGTTTGTTCCTGTACTTCCAGCACTGAGGCAGGAGGATTGCCATGAGTTTAAACTTGAACTACATAATGAGTTCCAGATCAGCCTCAGTTAGGGAATAGGACCCTGTCTCAAAATGATGATGGTGATGAGGGCCGAGATCATGATCGTGTTGATGGACAGAGAAAAGATATCCCTGCACACTGCTTGATTTGCCTCCCAAGTCTCCCCATTGTATAGCAATTAAAGCCAAGAGCCACCAGAGTTACCAACAGTCACCAGCAGATGGAACCAGTCACCACCACACAGGGCTGAGGGAACACCAGCATACTACACCCCAAAATGTACCAGCACCCAATCCAGATCAGAAACGGGTGACTTGATGGTTTAAGTGCAGAGAAGTGACAACCCCTCTACCCTGGAGAAAAGCTGACATGGGTGCTTTCTGCCCAAAGTGAAGGGAGAGAGAATCCAGACTAGTGATGGCCCAGGGCATCCTCAGGGTCCTTTAGTATACCTAGTAACGAATACAGCTTATATTACTGAGTATTCCAATAAACTGGAATCTGGAAATCTGAGATGCATCCCAGTGCACTTTCTGCTCCACTCCCTCACTGTGGGAAGAGGGAGCAAAATGCCTGACGCTCCTGCCCTAGGATCTGGAGTTACACTTGACTACAGACAATGTTTTAGTAACCTTTTTTATTTTATGGTGCTAGAGATTGAACCCAAGACCTTGCACATGCTAAGCGTGCGTGCATGTGTGTGTGTGTGTGTGTGTGCGCACGCACGCACGCAGGCTCACGCATGCATGTTTGTGTATGGGTGCAGGTACACCCATGCCACAGTGCACATGTGGAAGTTGGAAGACAAACTCAGGTCGACCCTTGGCTTCTACCTTGTCTGAGACAGAATCTCTCTTTTGCTACTGTAAAAGTCAAACTAGCTAGTCCACAAGCTCCTAAGGATTCTTGTACCTCCCCCGCCCATTTGAACAAAGGAATACTGAGACTACAGACACACGCTAGTGTGCCCCTCTTTACATGGACTCTGGAGGGTTCTGAGGATCCAGATGTGGGTCCTCAAAACTTGTTTGGTAAGTGCTTTTATCCACTGAGCCATCTTTCCAGCTCCTAAACAAGCACCTTGACTAGAAACTGGTCCTCATCTGAGGCCTGGAGGTTCTGAAAGCAGGCAGACTCTTGATTTCCATCCAGAAGCAGCAGACGAGGCTACTGCAGCATGCCTGAGCAGAAGACAGAGTGCCCTTTCCATCCAGTCTCATAGAGCTGCTGGAGGGCATCCAGCAGACCCTGTGGCTCCACAGGCAATGCACAGAAGTCAGTAGAATGACCAGAACCCAGATTTGCCTGGAAGCTCCTTAACTAAGGTTAGATACACGTGGCCAAGATGGAGTCATTGGGAGCCTGTACTACTGGTGAGGCCAAAGACAAGGTGTAGCTAATGGGTGAGTGTTGTGTGAGAGGGCCGGCTTTTGGTCCCGGCTGCCTGACTAGCTTAGCCCCCGAAATAACAACACAGAAACTGTATTAATTAAATTACTGCCTGGCCCATTAATTCTAACCTCTTATTGGCTAACTCTTACATATTCATTTAACCCATCTTTATTAATGTGTATCGCCACTTGACTGTGGCTTACCAGCATGAGTCTAACCAGCGTCCATCTCAAGCAGGAGAAACATGGCATCTGCTACACTTCCCTTCTTCCCAGCATTCTGTTCTGTCTACTCCACCCACCTAAGGGCTGCCCTATCAAAAGCCCAAGGTAGTCTCTTTATTCAATCAATGAGAGCAACACACAAACAGAAGGACCTCCTATACCAGGTGAGGAGAGGAAGGAGCAGTCCTGAATCAGGAAGAGATCTCAGTAAAATCTCCAACAGAGCCTCATTGGAGCAGGAAGGGGTAAAGGACGCTAGCCCCTCCCTGTAAGTCATGCGAGGAGGGCTCTCATTCCCCCATCCTGACGCTCTGCCCAGGGACTCTGAAGTCTCACAAAGGAGGATGGTATGGTGCCTTCAAAGCAAATGCCATTTCTCAACCACTGCTCCAAACAACTGTGGACCAACTCCAGCATGTGTTGAAAGGGAAGGAGAAAAGCTTAAATCAATGCAATTTTTTCATGTAAAACACTGTCTTAATGAGCATAATAAGACCATTGTAGCAGGTGAAAGTGGCTGGGATGTCATGGAAACAGACAGATGGTGAGAAGAGCTGTTCCTTAGCAGGAAAGAGACCTGGCACCACACAGGTCGAGCACAGGCAGCAGCTAACTGGAATAACAAAGCTGCTTCATGTTCACACCCCAATGAATTGAGACCATCCAGTAAATCAAACCCAATTGCATACATGTGAGATGTAACAGAACCTTGGGGACCCTGTCCCCACCTTGGTCAGCACCCTGGTGAAGAGTAATGACTCACACAGAACACAACCCCGTCAAAGCCATTCAGGCATTGACCTACTTCCGGGGTCAATGAGGCAGGAGATGCTGTCCCAGGCTTTTAAGGAGGCCCTTACAGAGGGAGCACAATGGTCTTTCCTCTCGGGGATCCTTGGTGGGATGTGCCGTCAGAGATGCAGTTTGGTTATCCTCTCTGGTATATTCTAAAAAACACTAACCTCGCCTCACAGGAACAGGAGCTGGTGGACCCATCTGGGAGGGTTAAAAGCCAAGGAGGTCCTGAATCTCCAAGCTGAGATCTGGAGAGAAACAAGTCAGGTCCTGGGACACACATCCAGAAGATGGAGAAGCTGCCATGGGTGCTGGCAGGAAGTGAAGCTTTAAAAGAGCAGAGTGGAAGCTGGTTTAGAGAACACGTCCACTTGGTTTATTTCCACCCAGCAACAAGGACCGCTGATTAGTGTATGCACTGCAATAGGGAGTGTGCTCAGCCTTGTCTGTCCTTCGGTTTATCTGTGTTTTGTGACAGGGCCTGACTCTGTAGCCCAGCCTGAGCTCACACTCCTATCCTCCTGCTTCGGCCTCCCAGGGCTGGGCTTCCAGGCATGAGTCACCTCACCCAACATCACCCTTGTCTTAGCCTCCTCACAACCTCATAGGGAAATATTTCCTCCATCTTACAGATAGGGAAAATGAGACACAGAGTGGTGTAGGAGGGTCCTTCTGTATTTCTGTTGCTTTCATTGGTTGAATAAAGAAACTGCCTTGGCCTTTTGATAGGGCAGTCCTTAGGTAGGTGGAGTATACAGAACAGAAGGCTGGGAGAGAGAAGGCTCAGGGAGAGCCGCCATGAAATCGCCAGAGTCAAACATGCTGAATCTTTCCTGGTAAGACCACTACCTTGTGGTGACTTACAGACTATTACAAATGGGTTGATTCAAGAAGTAAGAGTTAGCCAACAAGAGACTAAAACTAATGGGCCAGGCAGACTTTAAATGAATACAGTTTGTGTGTAATTATTCCGGGTATAAGCTAGCCAGGGCCAAAAGCAGGCCCACAGCTGGGCACCAGGAACACGGCCCGCTCCTTGGCGGGGACACATCCGTCCCTCTTGAAACAACAGAGGCCACCCAAAGTCTCATGTTGCTGGAATCAGAACCTTGGGTCTGTTTGTGTGGCAGACATAGTGATTGCATACCCATATGGGATCAAAGCACTGACTCCTAAAACTATTGGTTTTAGTTTCTTCAGAGGCCACCTCAGCTTTTGAGATACAATCAGACTTCTCTGAGGGGTATCTCCTGCCAGTGGCTGAACAAGGTGAACAAGGTGTGAGATCGTAGTCCTTTACTACCAACCAGGAATTCCTGTCAAGCATGTTTTGCCCGACATGTGCCATTGGATTGGCAGGGACCTCTACCAGTCTGAATCAGCTGCTAAGTGTTGTAGAATATTTAAGATGTGTTACGTTTGTTTATGCTGTGGAACATTTGTTTAATGATGCAAAGGTGTGTTGCATTCTTTCATGTTGCATTTGTTTAACTCTGTGAAGCTATGTGGTTTTGCCTGCCCAAAACACCTGATTAGTCTAATAAAGAGCTGAATGGCCACTAGCAAGGCAGGAGAAAGGATAGGTGGGTCTGGCGGGCAGAGAGAATAAATAGTGAGAGAAAACGGATTGAGAAGGAATAAGGAAAGGAAGAGAGGAAGACTCCAGGGAGCAGCCACTCAACTATACAGCAAGCCACAGAGAAAGAAGTAAAGAAGGGTATACAGGAAAAAAAAAATTATAAATGTCCAGAGGCAAAGGATAGGATAATTTAAGTTAAGAAAAGCTGGGTAGAAATAAGCCAATCTAAATTTGGGCACTTATAAGTAAGAATAAGCCTTCATGTGATTTATTTGGGAGCTAGGTGGCTGGCCCCCACAAAGAGCCCAAAGAGTAGAGTAAAACACCCAGCTACAACTGAGAGCCAACTGCTGCCTGGCTTTGCCTCTCCTTCCACAGCTGCCATGCCCCTGTATGCACCTAAGTCCGTCTCACTCAGCATCTGCTTCAGAGGCCACAGCTCTGCCTCGCCAACAGTCTGGCTCCAAACTTCTCTCTTCCTGACATTCTTTCTCCTTCTCACTCCTCTCCAGGTGCTGCGGCCAGAGACTCCGTGCTCTGTCGGCAGCTGTAGCTTCGCCTGGTCCAAAGCTTCTAAACTAGAAAGAACTAGGGCAGTTCCCAAAGAGCGACTTAACCTTGGCGATTAGATGCTAACGCTTAAAGACAGTGGCTAATGAGCCTGTGGGCGCCAAGGGCAGAATGGAATGGGTTGAAAGTGAAATGTCAGCTGTGTGTTCGTGTGTTTGAACCCTTGGGTCCCAGCCAGAGGTACTATTTAGGAAAGCTGTGTGAGTTTTCTGAGTGACTGAGAGCTGACCTCTACTGGATCCCTGTTTACTGCTTCACTAAGGTGTCAGGGAGCAGAGTCCCAGCTACTCGCTCTCACTGGAGCCGCCTACACCTATGGCAGTGCCTTTCCAGCCATGATGGACTGTATGCTCTCAAACTATAAACGCATCTTTCATTAAACATTTTTTAAAAAATTGAACAATGAGGCTAGAGAGATGGCTCAGTAGTTAAGAGCACCGGTTGCTCTTCCAGAGGGCCTGGGTTCAATTCTCAGATTGTGGCTCAACCATCTGTAACTCTAGTTCCAGGGGATCCAACTCCATCATCTAACCTCTTCAATTACTGGGCACACAAGTGGTGTACAGACAGGCAAGGAAAACACTTATACACACAAACCACGTTTTTATTTTAATTGAACACGCGACTGAAGTGCCACCATACTTAGAAATCAAAGTTCCGGGGAAATAATTTGCCCAGCTTTCTTCCTTTTCCTCTCACCAGTTATATTCCATAAACTGCAACAACTCAGAACTGAGCCACATGGTTCGTTATATGCTGTGCTCAATGGGGAAGGTTTTTGACACTGGATTTGGCTGTCGAAAGCAAATGGTCGGTCATAAGCCACAAATGAGAATCTGTATAACGGAGCTTCAACAAAAGAAAAGCCTTTTGTGCTTAAAGGACCCCATCAAGAGGGTGAAAAGACAGCCCTAAGAATGGGAGCTGTATTTGCAAACTACACATTTGATAAAAAATTAGTATCTGCAATATATAATTAGCTTCCACAATTCAACAATAAAAGGATAAGAAACCAGATTAAAAATGAGCAAAAAAGTTGAACATTTTTCTGAAGAAAATATACAAATGGCCAATATGAGCATAAAAAGATGTTCAGCCTTATTCAGCACAGTGGAAATGCAAATCAAAACCACAGTGAGTGGCAGGGCATACAGCTCAGTGGTAAATCACATGCATGACAAAAGGAGAGAACCAGCTTCTGCACACATACCTGACCTCCACACCCATACACTCAAAAATAAATGAATGAATGAATAAATAAATACACAAAGAAGAGGAAGAAAAGGAAGAGGAGGAGGAGGAGGAAGAGGAAGAAGAAGAGGAAGAAGAAGCAGCAGCAGCATGGTAGCATGCCCATTAGTGTGATTATATTAAAAAAAAAAAAACAGGCATAGTGATTTACTCCTTCAATCCCAGCACTTGGGAGGCAGAGACAGGCAGAACTCTGAGTCTGAGGCCAATCTGGTCTACATAGCAAGTTCCAGGTCAGCCAAAGTTATATAATGAGACTCTACCTTTAAAACAATAACAATACACGGATGCTGGGGGTCTGAGACACACCTGTGGCCTTTTTTTTTTTTGGTGGTGGGGAGGATATACAGATCTAAATGGCCTGTTCTACTACCTGGCATCGTTCAGGCCCAGGATGCCATTGAGGGCCATGTCTGGGTCCTTGGCCCTATAGCAATCCAGGTCTGTGTTGATGTCCATGGTTCCTGTTGCCTCGAGGGTCATGCAAATTTACAGGGTCTAGGCCACCCCCTGGGGCTGTGTGTGGTCTGAGTGGCCTGCACTGCCACCTGGGACAATGGCAGCATCCAGACCCGGCTGCTGATCCTACCACGGCCTCAGCTGTGCCAAAGTCTGTGTTGAAGTCCAAGGCCTGCATTGCCACCAGAGGATACACTGGATCGGGGCCACAACCTGTTGCCTCGTTGTTGTCCGGGGACCACAAGAGCCATTCTTATCTGAGTGGCCTGTATTTTTTCCGGAGCCAGCATGTTGTCCGTCCCAAGCTGCTGCTGAGGGCCATGTCTGGGTTCATGGTCCAGATGTAACTGGGTCTGTGCTGATGTCTGTAGCCCTTGTCACCTCAGAGGGCCATGGAAACCATGTGTGATGAAATCAGAGGGCCATACTGAGCTAACCTTGCCCTTTACTGGCCTTGTAATAGCTATCCCTGCCTACCACATCTAGAACCTGCTTGAGCTCATGAAGGGCTGGTCCTGGGGAATACCTA
>JAQHUG010000317.1:973831-1009163 GCA_028555095.1 Dicrostonyx torquatus
ATGTATATGGGTGTTTTACCTGTATACATACGTATCTGTTGCCACATATATGTCTAGTACCCACAGGGGCCAGAAGAGGGCATCAGATTCCTCGGAACTGGAGTTACAGGTGGTTGTGAGCCTCCATGCTGGGTACTCTGCAAGAGCAGCCACTATTCTTAACCTCTGAGCCATCTCCTCAGCCCCAATAATTTTTAGCCTTACTGTTTTTCATTTGATTCTTTTGAAGGGTATAGTCCCAAAAAAGAGGGTGTAAGACAATTGCAAAGTTCTAGTCACCTCCCTGCACCCCAGTCTTCAGCAACAGGAAGCAAGTGGTTGCGTAGCTGCTTCTCTACGAGGCCCACGTCCAGTGAGTCACGCAGTGCGTGTACACAAACCCCAGCCACAGCTGCCAGAGCCAATCCACCCACCATAAACACAAAGCCAGTGCTCACTGCTCGAGTCATTAAGACAATAGGATCCTGCAACGCAGAAAAAACTGAGACCCACACTATATAAATTATTTTTAAAACTTAATTTGTTATTGATTCTTTTGGGAATTTCACATCAAGCACCCCAATCCCACTCATTTCCCAGTCCCTCCATACCCACCCTTCATGCTTGCAGCATCCCCCAAGATAATTTTTTTAATTAAAACATTAATTTAAAAAAACCCACTTCACTCCTCTGTCTTTCCCCGCTCTCCATCACCTCTTCATTCATCTTAGTGGCCCTGGAAGCTGCAGTGTGTCAAAGAGCGTAACCTTTTGTCCAAATAACTTTACTTGCAATAGTTCATTGTAATGAGTTGTTGGTCTGGTTCAAGGCCTTTGGCTTTGGGTACACCATCAATACTGGACCCTCACCAAAACTTCTCTTGGGCATCCTGCTATTGTCCTGAGATTCTGCAGCTCTGGTTCCACAGGACTAATCCTTTCACATGCTCCAGAGGTCATAGATGGGGTAGATGTTAGAGTGGGCCAGCTCAAGAGCACTGGACTTGGGCCTGGGTAGGAACTGGGTTGACCAGTCTGGGCCTCCATTGGGACCACCCTTCTCTGGCAAGGGGCAAAGTCGGCTTTCCTGAGCCCACAAAATCCGGGACAACTTTCCTGTGCCCGTGGTGAGGGGTGGAACCAGCTCTCCCAGGGCTGGTGTCACTGGGGGCCAACTCTACCGTGTGGGGTGGGGCCAGCTCTCCTGCTGCAGCAGCCAGTGAGGGACAGGACCAGATCTCCCAGAGTCAAGCAGCTCAGCACGGCCCTTGGATTTCAGCATACACCCATTGATAACAGGGACCACAGCCATCAACTCAGATCCAGAAATGGTACTCTGCAGCAGTTCAAGCCAATATGTCATTATGGTCCTTATGGTCCTGAGCGGCAGCGTAAGCCACTCAGATCACTATGGTCCCGACAGCAGTATGACCCTCAGACATCAACATGGCCTCAGGTAACTGCCCATTTCCTGGGTAGCAGCAGCTTTCGGCAGTAACAGGAGCCACGGACATCAACACAGACCCTGGCTGAGATGGGATAAATTATTTTTTAGTGGACAGGAATACAAATTTCAAATGTCAGGAATGAAAGGAAGAACCAGTAGATCTTAAAATGATGCTTACTGAACAGATTCCTTGAAAGACAAATTACCAAAGCTAACACAGGAGAAATAGAAAATGTGAGGAGCCCTTTATCCACCAAGTGTATTGAGTTTTTCATTTAAAAAAAAAAAAAACTTTACGAGGCTGGGGTAAGCACATACAATCTACAGCCCCTCAAAACAAAACTTTCCACAATGAAATCCCTAAGCCAAACAGCTTCATTAAGGAATTCTATCCCTCACATCAGAGGAAAAGACAATTTAACTTGTTAGTAGTCTTACACTGCTACTAGAATCTAACAAGAAGGTAAAACTGGATCAGTACCTCTTAGGGAATATTGATTAACTATCCCTAATAAAACATTAATAACTAGAAGAAACAATATGTAAAAATGGTTTTGAAAGAATTCGTTATGATTAAATAAAGTTTCTTAAGAGCACAATATTTAGTCAAATAATCCCCATGGTTTGTTACATCAAGAGAATAAAGGAGACAAATCGTATGATTATCTCACCAGGTGCAGAAAATGCATTTGTTAACAACGTGACAACTGTTCGTGGTAAGGCTCTCAACAGACCAGATAGAAAATGCTTTCCTGACCCAGTAAAGCACCTATAGAAAGCCTTCTGGTCACACCACACATCGCTGGGCACTGAATACGCTCCGTCCTAGTGGAGAGAACAGGCGAGAAAACACTTTCTGTCCACATCCATTCCACACTGCTCCTAAGACAGTAAGGAGCAAAAGAGGCACGAAGGGCGGCGGAGACCCAAAGAGACTGCGAGAACTGACGCTTTCTGGACTCACGATTGTGCTTGCAGGAGCTCCCAGGGAATGTCTCCAAGATGGCACCATACAAGGTCAAATGTCAACATCACTCTTTTTTCTGGAATGTATTAGCGTGATTTTTTTATTTTAGAGAGTGTTAAATTGAACCACTTACTCCAGGGTCCCTTAAAAAAGCTACAGAGATATGGAAGGCAAGAGACCTTGAGCTTTCTATCAGGTTGGTCACCCAGTGCCATGACGGTTGGTTACCCAGTGCCATGACGGTTAGCCTGAGGAGGAAGCCGAACATGTGAACATGCTCTCACTTGTGTCTACTATAAATGAATAGTGTAATTTTTAAAATTTAGTACCATAAAATAGCAGCAGGACTTCTAATACTGACCAAGATGGAGTAACAGGGACTAGATGTACACTCTGACCTGCACTAAAACTCCAGACAAAATGCATGAAGAAGATTTTCAGACTTTAGCAGCAAGGCAGCCGGGGTGAGCACTGCATCTTCTTCAGGCTGTGACAGGAACAAGTTCCCAGGTGCTAATCTAAGAAGGGGATCTCCAAATCTCCCTCCGTTCAAGATATCATGCAGGCCAGGTCAGAATTCAAAGATGGAACTAAAGAGATAGCCAGGAGTCTGAGGAAGGTCTCCATCAAGGCTGACCCACATTTGTGTGTGACTGACTGGGCATTCTTCTGCCCAATCCAGAGAGATATCAAAGATAGCTAAGCTCCCTCGATGTTGAAGGGCCTGAGTTCCAGAGTCTCGTATCTAAGCTTCCAAATCCAGGGGCTTAAATCGCTAAGCCTCCAAGATGAGAGGTTTACAGCTCCACGCTCTCCAAGCTGGAGACTTACTGCTCCCGGTGCTCAAGGCACAGGCTTAGAGTGCTAACACTTGACAGCAATTGGTAGAGCCCTGAGCTTTAGGTATGGGGACTCCCAGCTCTTCAGCTCTCAGGCTCTTCTGGCATCTGGGGCTTGCAACCCTCATAGCGTCAACTCCTTCATTCAGCTCTTTACAGCCCCTCGTCTTCTGTGGTCTCAACCCCCCATCATCTCTCCTTCTCAGCACTTCCAAGGTCCTTCGCAGTCATCTGAGCAGTTAGCTCTCACTAGCTCTCTGGGACTCTCAGCTTCTTCCTCTTGGTGTTGTGGCTTCAAACTTTTGTTAACAAGTTCCTTAGCCCCTGGCGACTCTGGAATTTTTCAGGAGCCTCTACTGCTGCTGCTAGGGAAGTCCAGGCTTTTATCTACTCTTCATACTTAGCCTGTTTCACCCAAAAATAGGCAAAAGATCATTTAGAAAAAGACTTTTCTGAGACCTAACATTGCAGGATGGGAGGCAGGGGTGCCACTTGTGGGGAGGGAGGGTAGTGCCCAAGAGAGATCTGAGACCTAGCATTGCAGGATGGGGGGCAGGGGTGCCACTTGGGGGTGGGGGAGGTCTGTGCCCAGGAGATATCTGAGACCTAACATTGCAGCATGGGAGACAGGGGTGTCACTTGCACACAGGGTAGGGGGGTAGTGCCCAGGAGATATCTGAGACCTAGCATTGCAGCATGGGGGGCAGGGGTGCCACTTAGGGGTGGTGTTAGTGCCCAGGAGAGATCTGAGACCTAGCATTGCAGGATGGGGGCAGGGATGTCACTTGGTGGGGGGGGGGCCTTTGTGCCCTGGAGAGAAACCTCCCAGACTAAGCTGGAACACCACGAAGAAATTGCATGGGGAGGAGCATGGCAAGCTTATGCACAGACTATAATTTCATCAGTCACAGCCCCATGTGTGCAGTTTCTAACTCCACCAATCACAAGCCTGACATGTAGATTAATCACAAGCCCTGCTTGTGAGCCAATCAGGAGCCTTACACTGCACCAATGACTTTTGCTGAGGCACTGGGGAAGCACTCTGTAAATGGAAGTTTCTGTCTCACTACGTCCCGTCCCGTAACAGTCCAGTCCTAAAGAAACACACAGAAGCTTACATTAATTACAAACTGTTTGGCCTATTAGCTCAGGCTTATTATTAACTAGCTCTTACAACATAAATTAACCCATAATTCTTATCTATGTTTAGCCATGTGACTTGGTACCTTTGTACCTTGGTTCAGCATTGACATCTTGTTTCCTCTGTATCTGGCTGGTCACTGCATCTCTATGCCTTTCCTCTTCCCAGAATTCTTAGTCTAGTTACCCTGCCTATACTTCCTGCCTGGCAACTGGCTAATCAGTTTATTAAACTAATACAAGTGACAAATCTATTATACAGTGCTCAAGAGCATTCTCCCACAGCAGTGCCCACATCCTATCCTGAGTTGAGGAGCTGCCAGGTAAACATATCACCTAATGTCCATCCAGGATTGTCTTGTTATAAATGAGGTCTACTGAAGTTGTTGCAAATTGCCTGGTGTAGTGTAGTGATATTTCATTTATATTTTAATAAATAAAGCTTGACTGAAGTTAAGAGAGTAAAACAGCCACAGTGGCCAGACATGCAAACCAGGCTGCAATAACACACACCTTTAATCCCTGTAGCCATACTAGTTTGCCATAGTAACTGGGCAGTACATGTTTTTAATCCCAGTGGTGCACACTTTTAATCCCAGAACTAGAGAGAATTCTAAAACAGGAGGAGATAGCTCTCAGGCTCAGTCCCATTCTGAGATTCCTGAAGGCAAAATTGCCCTTTTGGACTGAGGTCGAGGTAAGAGCCAGTGGCTGGCTGTTTTGTTTTACGGATCTTCAGATTGAACCCCAATTTCTCTCTCTGAGTTTTTATTAATTGTGCTTCAGGGTGGTCCTTTGCAGCTAGAGTGGAGTGTTCGAAATAGCCATCTGGTTGCTGCTCCTCACTCATGGAAGCCAGGCATCGGGGAAGGATATGGTAACTTCCAAACACAGGGTCAAAACAACTGACCTCAAACAGCATTTCTCATTTAAGGAAAAAATAAACATTAAAAGATTGGGGACTAGAGAGACAGCTCGGAGGTTAAGAGCACCTGTTGCTCTTGCAGAAGACCCAGGTTCGATTCCTAGTACCCATGTGGTGATTCCCAAACCTCTTCAGTTCCAGGGGATCAGATAACTTCTGTGAACACCAAGCCCATACGTGATATACACATATATTTTGTGGATCTAATTTTAATTTTTTTAAGCCTTTAATCCAGCACTCAGGAGGCAGAGGCAGGTGGATCTCTATGAGTTTGAGACCAAGCTGGTCTACAAAACAAGTTCCAGGACAGCCAGGGCTACAAAGAGAAACCCTGTCTCAAAATCAAAACAAAACAAAAATGTAAGTGCTGATTTCCCTGCCACCAAAAACCTTGCCCCAGACCTGCTCTCATGAGCCAGCTTTGCCCAGGAAGTGTAGCTCCCACCTCTCACTGAAGAAGCTTCTCTTCGCAGCAGATGAACACATTACCAAAAGAACACAACTGGTCAAAACGCAGAGAACAACTGATCATGGAGAGCTGAACTCCAAAAGCTACATTTACAAAACAATCTCCACACCCACAACTCAAGGAACATTGAGGAAGAGGAGGGGTAAGAGCGTAAGAGCCAGAGGACCAGGAAATCTGCTGTGAGATTGTGCATCCTAGGAACGACAGAGAAGCCTCAAAAATATGGCTACCTAAACAAGGACAACTCCAATAGTCGTGGAAGGGAAATCTCACAAAGCCCCATGTCTAGAGGAAGAACCACAGGAAACTAAGGAATGCCGTGAGCAGGAGATGAGCTTCCCCAGTTAGGAGCACCTTAATTGGCTATCCAATACCAAGTGGTCAACCCTAAAACTGTGTACATATAAGCAATAATAAATAGATGCAGCAGGTTGTGTGTGTGTGTGCTTGCGTGTGTAAAACAATAACAATTTTTTAAAAAGAGGCTATAAATTTGACAGGTATTAAGGAGGAGTGGGCAGGAAACATGGGAGAGGTTGAAGGGAGAAAAGGGAAGGGAGAAGTAATACAATAATATTTTAATAATAATAAAAGTGTTATAACCACATTTTAAGAACAAAATTTAAGTATTTACAATAAAGATCTATCATGATATTAACATGTTAACAGTATTTATAACTCCTAGCCAAATACCTAAGGGAGAGTCTTTTGGTTTGTCTTAGAAGGTTAAAATAAAATTATATTTGAAAGGAGTAGAGGAAGAAATTCTCAGGGTTTGTTTGTCTACTGGCCTGCTGGCCTACTAGTTTTCATGGAAAACCTGGCAATCCACAAGCCATCACTTTTCTCTAGCTGGTCCTTACCTTAGTGGTGGAGAAGTAGGAGACAGATATCAAAAATCGCTCTGGTTGTACCAAACAAAGCAAATTCAAAAGATCGAGTTGTTTGTTCCCAGAAGCCTAATTCTGTCACAGATCAAGGCCCAAGAGCATCTGTAGAAATATAAAATATCCAACGCAACAAGCCAATACACAGTATTGGGAATTCAACCAACACATGGTTTTACGCTACCTTGGTCATGGTGTCTCTCCATAGCAATAGAACAGTAACCAAGACCCAAGAATTATGGCGCACACAAATAAACAGGAAAATATATAATCAGTTCAGAATAGAGATAAAGAGCAATGAAAGCTGGTCTAAAATGGATGTAAGGGATAGAATTAGTAGACAGACCTATTAAAATAGATATTAAAACAACATTCCATCTATCCAAAAAATAACAGAACTAATCAAGCACATTAACTAAAAATGTGGGAAGCTGTTTTGTTTGTATGTGTCTGTATGTGTGTCTATGCACTACGTGCAAGTCTGGAGCCCACAGAGGCAAGAAGGGGGCATCAGGTTCCTGGAGCTGGGGTTACAGACAGTCGTGAACTGCCACATGAGAGCTGGGAACAAGTCTGGTCCTCTGGAAGAGCAGCTGCTGCTCTTAACCACTGAGCGGTCTCTCCAGTCTCAACATAATAGAGACAAATGTACCGCATGGTACATGATGTTATTAAGCCGAGCTAAGGTTCAATACTAGAGCACTTGCTTAGCACACCCAAGGCTCTGAGTTCAATCCTTGCGCTGAAAAAAGGAATTTCATCTCGTTCTCTTGTTCCTTCCTCCTCCCCACCGCCACCTCTAGCCCTTTCCAGGAGCAGGGGTGAGAATGAAATTGGCACACATCTCTGAATGGCACATAAGCAGCTTTCCTTGCTCCCCTTTCCCTCTGGCAACGTGGCTACCACCATACCTGCTGGCGACTGGCATTTCAGGCAGATGTGCCCGGCTGCAGCGGCACTGCTACCTGATGGTGCATCTCTCTGGGAAACCAGAAAAGGGAATGCTGTGTTTAGCAGGTGTATTTTCTCCCTCTCCAGGTAAGCAGGAGAAATAATGGAATTCAAATTGGAACGACCATGTGGTAAAACTTCTGCCCACCAGGTGTTTATCCCGGTTCATAAAAGCAACTTTTTGAAGGTAATGAAAAACCACTCCCTGTTGGGGAAGCAAATGGAACCACATGGTTCTGAACAGTTTGAGAGAAAACAGCAAACCTGCGGAGCAGACAGCAAATGCATGTCGAACAGGATAGGCACAGACTCCCGCAGGAATTCTTCCCCGATGAGACCTCAGTGAGGCCTGCGGAGCAGACAGCAAATGCATGTCGAACAGGATCGGCACAGACTCCCGCAGGAATTCTTCCCCGATGAGACCTCAGTGAGGCCCGAAACTCTAGAAATCCAACCACCCAACAGCATGCAGCATGCCTTCCACTGTCAAACACACAGGCTGCCCTGCTTCTGCGGGTTGTGGGAAGGCTTCCCACTTTCCCTCTACCCAGCGCCTAAGTACGCATCTTCATCTCATTCCTGTTTTGATGCCCTAGTGCTCCGTTCCATTGGACTTCCCTGCCTAGTTCTTTCTTTCCTCCTCCATTACCCCTAATGATAAATGTACAGGCTTTTTATGGCTGACAGAGTTTACTGCTAATCACACAAGTGAAACAGGGAATAAGACCAATGAAGATGAAGACACTTATTTACCTAATGACCCTTTATATGTATGTGGCCAAATGTCCCTCTATTCCAAGGGCAGCCCTGGCTTACACCTGTTCTCCTGTCTTATTGTTAACAGCATTCTTTCATTCTCAAAAGTATTCATTTTAGTCTTAAAGTAGCATAAGTTATTTTATTCATATAGCATTTACCTTATTCCAAGATTATAAACACAAACCTACTTAATGCCCAAAGCAAACCCATGAAGTAAGAAATATTTTTAAAATAACAAAACCAAGGGATGGCAACGTTTTCAGTAGCTTGCCCAAGGCCTCCCAGAGAGTCAGTGTCTGAGCCAGGATTTGAACTGAGGCAACCTGGCTTCAGTGTACTTGCCCTTCTGAAGGTCTGATGGTCAGTCCTCACTGTCTACTTGTCTGGGTGCGTCTGTGAGAGTGTTTCCTGAGAGGCTTAACTGTGAAGGGAATACACACCCTAAATGTGAGCAACGTCTACTGTAGGTTGGGACCCATACTTGATAAAAAAAGAAAAAGAAAGGGTCGGGCGGTGGTGACACACGCCTTTAATCCCAGCACTCGGGAGGCAGAGGCAGGCAGACCTTTGTGAGTTCGAGACCAGCCTGGTCTACAAGAGCTAGTTCCAGCGCAGGCTCCAAAGCCACAGAGAAACCCTGTCTCGAAAAACCAAAAAAAAAAAAAAAGAAAAGAAAAGAAAAGAAGAAAGGGATCTAGAGAGATGGCTCAGTGATTAAGAGCATTGGCTGCTCTTCCAGAGGAACTGGGTTTGATTCCCAGCACCCACATGTTGGCTCACACCTGCTGATCACTCCAATTCCAGGAGATCCAATGCCCTCTTCCGACCTCCGGGTCCCAAGCATGCATATGATGCACATACATACATACACATACACCAAACACACACATACAGGCAAAACAGACACATAAAATCAAAAACAATTTCTTAAACGCCCTTCCTTCCTTCTGTTGTTTTTGTTAGGTATTTTGTCACATCAATGTGAAAAGTAACTAATACAGAAAGTTGGTGCCATAGAGTGGGGTTGTCACTGTGATCAATCTTACCATATGGTTCATAGGCCTTTAGAGATGGCTTGTGAAAAGAATGTGGCAAGGTTTGGGGCTGTGATCTAGAGAAGCCCTCGGATACTGTAAGACAGGCTTAATGAGCTGTTCTGGGAGGGACTGGGGAGACCAGAATGCCCACAGGAAGTATACAACGATGACTATCCCCACAAGGTTTCAGAGGGGAATAAAGACTACTGGGAACTGGGCTAAAGACTATCTGTCTTATATACTGGGGGCGGGGTCTGGCTGCCCTCCGGCACATGGCTGTCAGTCCATGTGCTGAAAATTTATAAGAGTCTCAGTTGAAAGCTAATGGGCTAAGTTGATGAAGGAAACTTTAAGATGGCATAACATCCAGGAGGACATGGTTATTTCTTAAAACTCCTTGTGAGCTACACAATAAGAGAGCATAAATATATAAAAAGTGTGCAGCTTGTGGGCCAGAGAGATTCTTGGTGGTGAAGAAAAGTGGTGGCTCCCATTCCCAGCACCCACGTAGCAGCTCCCAATTATCTGTAACTCCAGTCTTGGGGATCTAATGCCCTCTCCTGGCTTCCAATGGTACCAGACACAGTGCACAGACACACATGTAGGAAAAACGCCCATGCACATAAAAATAAATAAATAAAACCTTAAAAGGAAAGAAAAGTGTCCAGTTTTATGAGGAAGAATATGTGAGCAAGTTTAAAGCCGCAGACAAGGCTTGCGGGGAAAGTTAAGAGAAAACTCCTCCTGTTCATCGGAATAAAGAGGAAGGGAAGCCCCCAACCTTGTATGAAATACAACTTCATCCCAAAGCAGAGAGTCTGGACTGAGAATGCCAATGAAGAGGGAATTAGACATCAAGGCACATAGAAGGCTCTACCGCCATGGCATCACAGAAAGGGCCAGGCTTCATCATGAGCCGGCAGCAGAACTTAAGCACACTGTCCATGTGGTTTTGCAGACATGCAAAATACAATAATTAGGGGACTATGAAAGCCTAAACCAAGGCCAGGTCTAAGACAGTTGTTGAAACCAGGCAATGTGTGACAGACCAGACTCCCTACAAGGATGCCCTGACAAGCCATTGCATGAAGCTGTGAAAGTGACCAACAAGGGAAGCTTCAAACACGGAGTAGAACAGGCCTATGAGTACTATAGGGGGCAGAGCTGGAAAACGGGATAAGCAAGGACATTGGGGCCCAAATGATTCCATCATGAGGCCCAGATGCCAAATATGGAGCTGTAAGATTTGATGTTTACCATGCTTGGCTTTGGTCTTTCTTTGGCCTTTCTTTCTGTGTTTCTATCCTTTCCCTTTGGAATGGCAATATTTACTTCTGTGCTATCGTATGTTGGAAGTATATACTTTGGTTTGTTTTGATTTTATCTAATGAAAACTTACAATGGTGAGATTGCCTTCAGTCCCAGAAGAGGACTGAGCTGGAGGGTTTTTGAACAATGTTAGAAGTGCTAAGATTTTGGGAGATCCTTTTAAATGTACTATGTCCACTTGCATTGAGCTAACTATGACCGTTCAAGGATATCAGTGGCAAAAGTGATGTGTTTGGGTGTGAAGCTGACAAGGGGCAGAGTGTGGTGACTGGCCTCCATTGTCAGCTTGGCTGGATTTGGAATCACCTAGGAGACACAGCTCTAGGGGTGACTCTTAAAGTGCTTTCCAGCAGTGTTAAGATGAGGAGGGAAGGCTCATCCTGAATGTAGGTGGCAATGCCCTATAGGCTAGAGGTCTGGGCTGAATAAAAGGGGAAAAGGAGAAAGACACTGAACCCCACATTCTCCATTTCCTAACTAAATGCAATCACCCTGCCTGCCATGATCCTGCCCGCATGCCTTCCCCACCATGATGCCCTGCATCCTCAAACCATGAACCGAAACAATACCTTCCTACCTTTGGCTGTTCGTGTCAGGTAGGAGAAGAGAAGCTAAGACACACCCTCAACTTTAAAAACCTCTAGTCTTTAAAACAGTTTTTAGGCTGGGCCATGGTGGAGCACACCTTTAATCCCAGCACTCAGGAGACAAGACAGAGGCAGTTGGATCTCTGTGAGTTCAAGGCCAGCCTGGTCTACAAGAGCTAGTCCAGGACAGCCTCCAAAGCTGTCTCTGTAGAAAACCTGTCTTGGAAAAAAACAAACAAGTAAAACCTCTTTTAGCTAATTAGGTCATTATTTAATAATGACAGCCACTCACAGAGAATTGGGGGAGCTGGAATAGGAGATCCAACAACACAGTGTCTCCCACTCCCTTCCCATTTGGGCCCCCAAATCCTCCATAAAAGTCAGCTATACATCAGTTTCTTGTTAACAGATCTTCTCTGGATGACAAAGAATAAGGATGGGGAACCTAAACATCACTCCGGAATTTACAGCGAGGAAAATCTTGGCCAAAGTCAAGTCCAGACAAGGCAAGGAATCAGGTGACTGCTGGATTGCAGACTGAGTCTCAGACTCACGTGAGAACAAATGCAGAGCAACCCCTCAGTGTATGGCAGACACTTATGATTTGCTGTTTAAAGCATCCATCGCTCTTTCTAGTGGTAAATAGACAAGACGACAGATAGGTAGATGACAGATAGGCAGGCAATAGGTAGGTATACAGAGACATAGATGATTATGATGATAGATAGCTATCTTTGATTTCATTTGAGGTGGTAGCTTTTTACCATTCTTAATTCACATCTCCCGGTGGAGGCCATGACATATACCAAACCATGAAAGCTGCCCATCCCCTGGCCGCAATCAGCAGTAATGAATATATAGATGCTGGGCACAAGGCGTGCCTGTAACCCCAGCACTTAGAACATGAAAGGAGAATTGTGAGTTACAGATGAGCCTGGGCTGTACAGTGAAACTCTATCTGAAACGAACAAACGAGCAAGCAAACAGAAAGAATGAACGTATGGACTGAGCCCAGCCAAAGACATGGTGAGATTTTTCTCAGTCTCCTGGGAAAGAGCAGGCGATCCTTCCTGCTGAAGGTAGCAGGTCATGGAATGGAATCCAAGATGCCTGGTGGCTGAGGAGGAAGAAAGTATGACAGAGAACAGAGCCAACACACAGGAGACAGAGTCGCAAATACACAATGAGAAACTCGACCTTGGTAAATTTTTGAGAAGCTAGATCAAGCCACATCTGAAGTCAGATTTCACAGACTTTTCCATCGCATGAGCCAATAAAAACCTTTTTTCCTTTTGGCCAGTTCGGCTGGAGCTTTCTGTCCCCTCCATCTGGAGGAGGTCTGATCATGATGTAAGATAATGATTTCAGTTATTTTCTTTGGGAAGCGTGAGTCCCGATTATGGTGTAAGATAGTGGGTTTGAGTTATTTTATTTGGCACGTGTGGCGGCAAGAAAGCAGGACTTCTTGGGGTCAGCGAGTTACACAAGTCTAACTCAGGGACCTGGGTGTTCCAGGTCCCAGACTGAGAGGTGGTGGTTATTGCTGTGATGGGAATAAGCATTGAGTGATTGCTTTTAGAGTGAAAGGAAGACACGTGGCCAGAAGAAAGGGGGACATGCAGTATACAAACTCTTTCCAAAGAAGCAGAAATCCTGGTCACTTTGCTCAGGACAGAGGGCCCAACAAGAGCAGGGAGGCAGGAACTGGAGGGACAGATGCTTCCAGCATGTGCTTGCTCCAAAGGGCACTTACCAGGAAATTGCCTAGAAATGACGGTACAGCCAACAGCCATAACCGGCCCATTACTTTCCCTACAAATATGCCTCCCTTTCGTGAGCAACAAGGACCCATTCAGCCAACTGCATGGTGCTTCAGCTGAAATAACAGACCGGAGGAAATGCCTAATTGGCTTTCATCAAATCAAAACTGTGGAGCAGCGCTGTCTCTGGCCCTAGTTTGGAAATTATTTTCTGCTTAATGTCAGGCCATGTGTGGAGAAGAAGAGGGGAATAAAGAGAAAAGAAAGGGAAGGCCAGACTTTGGGCCATCTTTAACCTCTTTGAAGGCCATAGCCCAGAAGGGACAGAAAAGGATTTAGCCTAAGCATGGGAAGAAGAAAAGGAAAGGCAGCAAGGCAAGAATGGGCTGGGAAGACAGCTTCGTTGGTAAAGCGCCTGCCTTGCAAGCATGAGGACCTGAGGTCAAATGGGGTGGCTTATAATTAATTCCTCCGCTGCTGAGAAAGAAACCAAAGGCTCCCTGGGACTCGCCAGCCAACCAGCCAGACTAGCTGATAAGTTCCATGTCAGCAAGAGACCCAGCCTTAAAGGAGGCAGACAATGTACCAGAGGACAACACCTGAGGTTATCCTATGTCCGACACGCACACATACACACACAACAAAGGGGCAATTAACAGAAAAAAAATATACCCAGTTAGGTATGAAATTACATGCCTTTAATCCCTGCAGTCAGAAGGCAAAGGCAGATAGATATCTGTTGACTTTGAAGCCAGCCTGGTCTACAGAATGTCTACAGGATAACCAGCAACCAGGGCTACATAGAGAGACCCTTTCTAAAAAATAAAATTATACATATATATATGTGTGTGTGTATATATATACATATATGTGTGTGTTTATATATATATATTCAACCAATACTTTCTCCCACCTGTCCAACTGTACAAAATTTACATTTAAAAATAATAATTGGGGGGGTGTTCCTTTAATCTCAGTACCTGGGAGGCAGAAGCAGGTTGATCTCTGTGAGTCTGAGACCAGTCTGGTCTACACATAAATTCTAGGTCAGTTAAGGCTATAGTGAGACTCTGTGAAAAGAAATGAGATTTTAAAAAAATCAGTTTGCCAGCTCATTGCTCAGAATGTGCAATGATAGTAGTTAACAATCTCAAAGCTGACAGTGGGAAGGAAAGTGTGTGACTCACTCAGAGACACGAAGCATTATTCCAGAGATCTGTGACTAGCGAGCATTTGCAGGATGAGAGGAGGAGCTAAAAATAATCCAGATTCTAGGGAACCTCACGGGATGGTTTGAGAACCCTGTAATTTCTCTATTTCCAGGAATTTCCCCTCTAACGTTCCTTTCATGCCCTGTGAGATCTGAGTTCTGCACCCTGGCACACAAACCTCAGGGGAATATGTGGATTTCACCCGAGTCCTCTGGGTGCTCTTCCTGACATCACTATTGTAGTGAAGTCCCAGGCACTTCTGCCTTAACTTTTTCATTCCTGCCTCAGGTCTCGAGAGATATCTGAAAAAACACATGACACTAGCTATCTGGTCCTCAGAAAGAACCTTAATAAGAAAGCAAAAATCCTCCAAGTGACACTGACCTAGTCTAGGGACCCACGTCTATCGCCCAACAGCACTGTAAGGGAATAGACGACTGAGGGGCCCTGCGTTGTGAGTCCAGGCAAGCTGCTTAGCTGTTCATTTTTAAAGTACTGATATCTGCTACCTTATCAGCTAAATGACTTTAAAGCTTTGCTGGGATGAGGACTGGCATGATGCACAGGTGTTGCATTGTTACCACGTGACCTTGAGCTAAGCAGTCTTTCTGAACTTGCTTCTTCCCTTGAAAGGCTGGAAGTCGTAATAATTACCTTTCAGAGTGCTTATGAGGAGTATATATGTGAAGACTACAAGGTGTATATGCAAAAGGCCTGGCCCAGTGTCTGAGAGTAGAGAGTAGGCACCCAATATTTGTTTTGTTTTGTTTCTTTCTCCTCTGAGATCTACCTCCACCGCCATCAAGGATAAAGGTTTTCCACCTCTATCATAACCACACTGGACCCAAGTTCAGCTAATAATAATAATAATAATAATAATAATAATAATAATAATAATAATAATAATAATAATAATAAGTAATCTGTTCCTGCAGTTGGCTGTTTGAACTGCCTGCAGGTCTTTAGAGTCCCCTACCTGATGGGCTTTCTGCCTACACCCATAAAAGGAAAAGCTATCAGCGCACCATGGAGACCGCCGGGAAAGAAGCAGACAGTTGCAGGACTCAACAGTGAACACTAGAGGGAGCAATAAGCTCGGGAAAGTGGTAAGAGCCACACCCAAAAGTCTCAGAACGCTCCTGGTTCCCTGCCAGTCAGGTCCACACAAGAAGAGAAGGATTAAGTGTTGCCCAGAAAGACCTTCGTGAGGACAAAAGATGCTAGGGGAATGAGGGAGCAGGAAAAAAAACAGCTTCCCTTCGGCTTTAGCCCAGCACCGGGTTAGAGAGCCTCTCGGTTCTGGTTTTTGAGAGTGGGTAGGACACTCTTCGCAGTCACTTCAGCTTCTTCTAGCTCACCCAGCGATGCCTCACGGGCTCTGGGCCACAGCTAAAAGGCTACTACAGACTATTATAGAGTTCCGGGTGTATAGTCGGAGAGCTGGAACCCACAAGGGGAAAGAGCTTCAGAAAGGTCTCCAGGTGTTTTACAAAATCCCATGTGGAAGTTTGTGTGATGGGCTACTGTCCTGTGTATCATCTTACTGGATAGTCACAGACTGGTGTTTGGGGCAGAGGCGAGCATCTCATTTTAAAAGTGAGGAAGCTGGATTTGGGTAACCGCCCACACTTTGGCTACTATGCTCCATCATCACTCACTGTTTGCTCCTCTCTTGCTGCCCTTGTTTGGTTTTTATGCGGTTTGGAGATCTAATCCAGACCCTTGCCTGTGCTAGGCAGGTATTCTATCACTGAGCTATACCCCAACCCCTGCCCTTGTTTTAACATTAGTTCAAACTACACACATAACTGCAGGAAAACTACTCAGCTCCAAGTATTCTATAAATCTTTTAAAAACTCTTTAAAGTTTTATTTTATTTTACTTTTAAAAAAAGATTTATTGATTTATTTTATAGGCCTGCTCTTATGTATATGTGCTCTAGTGACCTTATGTCAGAAGAGGACATCAGATCTCATGATAGATGGTCGTGAGCCACAATGTGGTTGCTGGGAATTGAACTCAGGACTTCTGGAAGAGCAGCCAGTGCTCTTAACCACTGAGCCATCCAGCCCCTATTTTACTTTTTATGTGTATGAATATTTTACCTTCATGAATGTCTGTGCACCATGTGCATGCCTGGTGTCCTGGGAGGCCAGAAGAGGGTGTCAGTTCCCCCTGAAACTGGAGTTGTGAGCCACCATGTGGGTGCTGGGAATGGACCCCTGGTCCTCTGGAAAAGCAGCCTATGTTCTTAACTGCTGAGCCACCTCTCCAGGTCCCATAAATCAGCAAATGTCATTGCCTTCATTATTTGTATGTGTGTGTGTGTGTGTGTGTGTGTGTGTGTACATGCATTGCCATGCTTTGGGTGTAGAAATTAAGAGACAGTCTGTGGAATTGCATTCTTTCCTTCTGCCACGTGGGTTCCAAGAATGGAACTTGGGTCATCAGGCTTGGCAGCAGGTGCCTTTGCCCACTGAGCTATCTTGCTGGCCCTGTAACTCAAAGGGGCATTTCTGCACTCTCTATTTTCCTAACCTTCTGAGCATGGTGGAGAGAGGATATAACATAGGAATCAAGAGGGTGCACTTCTGTATTTACCACAAGATTCCTCAGTTGGGGACCTATTAGTGCTCAATTTCCAAATCTGCAAAATGGGAATATTAATGTCCTTCCCAGGGTACTGACACAGATGCTTTTTGGAAATTAAGTCCACAGCACCTGGCACATAATTTAATAGTCATTCAATGCTGGACATATATATGTATATATAATGGTTTTACAACCATAGTATGTAATGATATTTAATAATCCATTTATTTCTTTTGTGCTAATTACCAAAATAGAGTTAGAATTAAGTAGGGAAGTTTACTTTGTCAACTAGATTTGTACAAGTTGGTCCTCTAGAAGTTACTGTCTACCCAGAATCTCAGAATGTGAACGTAGTTTGGAAACAGGGTCTTTGCAAATGTCATGAAGATAATAAATGTCATGAAGATAAGCAAAACTAGCGGCACATGCTTATAAATCCACCTATTCATGATTCCCAAGGCAGCATGGTCTATATAAGGAGACTGGGGGGAAAAACAGCCACATCAGAGCGGTCTCTAACTCCCACATGTCCAGTGTCTTTAGGAAACAGGAGGACACACAGGAACACGACAAAGGGAAAGCAGCCAGGTGGTGATGGAAGCAGAGTCTGCAGTGATGCCGAAGACTGCCTGGAGCCACAAAATAGTCAGAGGCGGATTGCCTTCCCCGCCCCCAGAGGAGCACAACCTGTCATCAGCTCGCTTGCAGGCCTCTAGCCTCCAGACAGGGAGAGCATGTGTTCTGTTGTCCTAAGCCACCCACTCCCTGGTGATTTGTTACAACAGCTTGTGACAGAGTGGCATCAGCCCCCCCTCCCCGTTTGTTTTTCCATTTCCAGTCTAACCTCTTTCATTCTGTCATTGCCTCTCAAGCCAGCACCAGACACTTAGAGCATCTACCTACAAAGTTTGCCACTGTAGTAAAAACTTGATCCAAACTGCAATCTTTCAGCACGCAAACAACATAAAGTTGTTTTATGTTCCGACACACTGGAACCTTGAATAAATATCAGCGGACAAGCTGATGAAACAATAGACCAAAACGTGACGTATTCTGTTATACCTATTCAAGACAATATGAGCCTGTTTTCTCCCTCTATATACCAAGACCCTAAATTTATTTACAAGTCTTATATATGGAATCAGAAGATTCCAGAACTCACTGCCCCTGTTGAAGCCTTCAGCCAAAGGCAGAAGATTATCGGACGCTCAGAAGCCCTGCCTGTTCACTACCTCCGGGATGACAAATTGAAAGCCATCTACACTCTCAGGACTCTGAATCTTACAAGGCAAGGGTGATCTCATCCTTGTTGAACCCTTCTGCACTCACTCAGGAATGGGCTTGAAGGAACCCGGCGAGTCAGAGGAGCTGCTCATTGTTGTAGAGGATGTGGGTCACATGGTAGTTTCCATTAGGTCAGCTTTGGAGTAGAATGGGTGGTGGTGGATTAATAGCTACAAAGAGAGGGAGAGGGAGGCTGGGAGAGCTGATTCATTGGAGCCAACCTTAGAGTGAGTCAGAAGCAAGCAGAAAAATAGCCTGTTGTCCCACATCTGCCTCATTGTCTGGCAATGAGACACTTCCTCCATGCATACCCACAGGCAAAGCAAAGGGAAGAAGGAAATAAATTCCTTTCAAGCTTGTGGTACTATTCCTGTACAGAATGCGGTGTCTGTTAGCCACCTCAGACACTGTGCTCTGTTCTGAGAGGTCTCCTATAGCCCAGGGTGCTCTACAACTCACTAAGGAGCCAAGAGAGGTCCTGAATTCCTGATTCTTCTCCGCCGCCACCTCCCAGATGATGGGATTACAGGTGTGCACCACCCTATCCACCGGATTGTCTTTCTTTGTGAAGCTAGTTCTCCATGCCCTACCTCGCTGTTCCGAAAGCACCTGGGCTGTGCTGGAGCATCAACACGTGCTGTCTCCCTGACCTTCCCAGGCTGTGATGGCCAGGGGAGTATGGAGTTGTTCGTTGCCTTTGTTCTGAATCACTACCACACCCCTGGACAGGTCCACCTGGTAAGAGCTGGGTATGGCTAGCAGAATATAGCATAGGTTTGAAGTTACTTAGTCTTGTAATTTTCTTTACCATCTACTAACTCTATAACCTTCCTCTGGTTCTCTTGGGTTCTTTAACTACCTTCTCATCATAAGGTGGTCACAGGGACAACCACCTTACAGGGCAAGACAGACTTCTTACACAGCACTGACACAAATATTATATGGGGGGACATAGCTGTGATGACGAGAAATACCTTTTTATTTACTCTAAATCATGATTACACAGGCTGGCACCTCTCTACCAGACTGTAAATTGCACCTGTCTTGAGGACTGTGTTTGCCTAAGGTAGTGGTTCTCAACCCTCCTAATGTGGTCCTTTAACACAGTTGCTCATGTCATGGTGACCCCCCAACCATAAAATTATTTTCATTGCCACTTCATAACTGTAATTTTTGCTACTGTTGTGAATCATAATGTGAATATTTTTGAAGATAGAGGTTTGCCAAAGGGGTTGCATTCCACACATTGAGAACCACTGACTATTGTGTACTAAGTCTCTATTATTCCTCTTGCAAAAAATTATGAATGTTAAGAATAATGTATTTAGAGTAATTCATTATTTGTGCTTTTAAATATTAAGCAACTTCTTTTTTATTTTATTTATTTATTTGCTTTTCGAGACGGGGTTTCTCTGTGTAGCTTTGGAGCCTGTCCTGGAACTCCTTTGTAGACCAGGTTGGCCTTGAACTCATTGAGATAGGTACGTGAGTGCTGGGCTTAAAGGTATGAGCCAGCACCGCCGGCAGATATTGGGCTTCTTGTATGTACTTGTTACACATCCTTTAAAACAATGTGGTAATTAATCCAGCTCAATCACTTGAGCTGAAGTGCAGTCTATGGAAACGGAAAGCAAAATCTGATCTCAGGTGGAGGGTATTCTCTTCCCTGCAGGTTATCTGGTCCTGTTTCTAGGGTTTGCTGTCCCTAAGATCCGCATTCGTGTGTTCACAAGGAAAGCCATTCCCTCTCATCCAACTGCTCTTTGTTTCAGCTTCGATACAAACGCCATTGCCCACGATATGACGAGGCCCAAACATACAAAAGAGCATCCCAAGTACCCAAATGGCAAACATAGCGTGGGAAAACAACGCACAAGTTTGCAATTACTTGACTTCGGCCTGAAAGGGAGGTCGGCAGGGCTTATGCCCTCCTCTACCGTGTGCTTGTTCCCGCCCAGGGGCTCTTTGTGCACCTAGTGTGTGATGTGGTTATGAGGATGGTCTCCCGGAGCTTCATCTTTCTCTTTGCGCCCTTGCTTCCAACACCACACCCAGAGGCCGGTGCAAGAGGAAAGGGAGAGCAAAGAAGCCACGTTACCAGGATTTCAATAATTAATTCTAAAGCAGAAGTTAAAACTCACTTGGCTTATTCACATTTTGGATAAAAACCCAATTAAGCCACTTCAAGATGTTCCCAAACCCTACTCCTCAGTCTCCCTGGAGGGGGAAAGTTGCAGAACCTTGGCGAGGAAGAGAGCGAGCGCAGACTCCAGCCGGTCTGAGGAGGGTACTTCCTCCCGGAAGTGACGCGAGTTCAATCCCAGCCTGGCTCTCCCAAACAAAAGGGATCCTGGGGCCCCGGGAGGAGCTGGGATGACTTTGGAGAAGACCCGCCTCCAGTCTGCGCGAATTGGTAGCAGGAACGCAAGAACAAAGCTTCGATTGGCTGAAGCATCTGCCAGTTGCTGCCGCCGGCGGATGAGGGGGCGGGTCCTGGAAGGCTGGGGATGGGGAGCGGGCGGCGGAGGCGGCGGCGGGGAAGGATCCCGGAGAGCCGAAGCCAGGTATGGAGCGCGGGCTCTGGGCCCGGCGGTGCTGGAGGTCGGTCCCCAAGAAAGCCTCCTGGCCCGGAGCGTGGGTGGCTTCCCGCAGCGGCCCCTGTCGCGGTAGGGTTGGTCCTCTAGGGGGCGGGGCCGCCGCCTCCAGCACCCGGGATTCCCCGTGGAGGCGCCGCGGCATCCTCGGGGGTCCTCGCGGCTGTTCATTGTCTCTCGCTGGTATCCACCCCTCAGTAGGGGTCCACTCTTGTCCCGGTTCACGCCACGGTACCTCGTGCCCAGCCCCAGTCTCGGAGACGGACGGTGGGTTTAGTCCTCTAGGCTGCAGCCCTCACCCCCTATATTAGACCCCCACGAATTCCGGCATCCCTTATCACACCTGTCCTTCCTTGCAAGGGAGGGTGGAACCAGACTAGTGTTCTGCATGAGGTAAAAACGACCTTTTACTTATGAGGGATGGGCGGAAAAAAAAAAAAAAAGACTGGACCCAGACAGACATTTCCAACAGCCATAGCAGCCTTACCCCCTTTTTAGTCCGTCCCATCCCCCAGCCTCTGATGCTCAGCATTGCTCCTGCAGCCCCTCGGATCCTATATTCTCTATCTCTAGCCGAGTGTTGAGAACTGCCCGGCTTCGGGACGTTTTTAGATTGTGGCAGGTGAAATACATGACCTCCTTCCCATCGCCCTTTGTACCTTCTTCGTCCCCCTATTTCTTGTGGGAGAAGTCAGCTTTAGGGGCTTTTTAGATTTGTGTTGCCTTTCGGTTTTGCTTTCCACCCGGTTTCTTCCCTGAGAACTTGATAGGAAGGCATCCGCATATTTCATAGCAAGGTGGGTGTGTTAGCTTTCAGCAGAGTTGGCCTTGTGTGGGTAGGAATGCAGTGTGTGTTGTGTGACAGTCAGTGAATAATAGCATATTTTCAAATGAGACGGTGTTAAGGAGTCAATAAATGGCTTTGCCCTAAGAATCGCCATCTCCCAGTTTGTAGTGGGCTGGTCCGTTGCTCAGGGAGACTGCAGTTAACCTTGAAGGTGTATGGCAGGTTGAAACAAAAGACAGGAAGTATTTGAACAAAATTCAGGTTCAGTTGGCTAGGCTTATGATTAATCTGGTCCTTTGGCCTTTGAGTACTCTCTAGCCCTTCTCTTATAGTGGGATTTTACCCTCAAAGGAAACAAATATCTGTGCGATGTGATTCTACCTACCATGCCGGCATCATCAACCAAAATTTAGAGCATTAAAATTAAAGGTAGTTTTCAATTTCAGAGAGAAAGGTAAGTAAAGGCCTGGTAAATTCTGTTCTCATGTAAAACTACCTGTCTCTGGAGCACCTGTGAAGATTTGCTCAAGTCATCAATTGTAAAGTACAAATGCCTTTTGCCTGATGTTAATGTCATCACATCTCCAGTAATCACATATGGCTAGCAGTACCGCCTATTAATTTTCCCATATTTTTAGCATTTTAAAGTTTAATCTCAAGTTCGTGTTACTACTGGTTATTTATAGCTGGTAGCTGTGTGTTGCAGTCACAGAGGGTGATTGTAGTGGCTGTTGTCGCTAACCTCCGAGGAGACTTCCCGAAGGTAATTATTTTTGAATAGTCAGGTTCCAAGGTTTCTGAGCCACTCTGGGGGCTTGCAGATCTGCTCCATGATTGTTTCCAGATATGTAGTGAAAGGAAGCACAAAGGAGAAACTGTGTTCAGGGCCTCTCCAGCAAACACAGTTTACTGCTCTAGGCGGGAAGGATTCATTATCCCAGCAATAGCAGGAGAAAAAAAAAATCTAGAAGCAGAACAGGAAATCCCCGAAAGATATATCTTATTACATGAGGAGAGAACAGAAAATAAACTAAGGTAGAAGACTTCAGGAATCCAAGGAGCAGTGATTGCCAGGGTCTTGATAAACAGAGAAGGAAAAGAAAATAATGTCCATTCGTGTTTTGGCACAATAAAAAAAAACCTATCTGATATACTTTGCATCCTGAGGTGTTTTGGTTTTGTTCTTTTAAATTGAGGCGGGGGCGGGGGGGCATTCGGTCTCACCATGTTTCTGGAAGCTATGTGTGTAGCCCGGGGGGGGGGGGGGGCTTCCGTGTCCTGTGTGTTGGAATTGTAGCTTGTACTACTGTGTTCAACTCTGGTGCAGCTCTTTCCTCTAGCCTTCTCAGTGTCCTTTTTGGTCATGTTAGATGGAGAAAGGTGTTGTGAGATGTTGTATACAGATAATTTGTGTGTGTGCACGTGTGGTTAGTGGACTTCATTAAACTATCCTTTGAGGACATAAAGTCTGCTCTTTGTAACTTCCACAACGCCTAATTTGAACACTGAGTTTAGTTAAAACTCTCACCTAAGGATCAAACTAGACAGATCATAAAGTGATAAAATATGGTGAATCTTGTTAGTTTAGAAGCATCTGCCTTTGTGTCTTCGTGTAATTTGGTTCTTCCTTATCTGATACGATAGGGAATTGCCTAAAATTTTGACTTTCCTAATGGGAAAATATCTCTGGTGAGGTATTACTTGTTCTTCTGTTATGAAATTTGAGCCAGACTTAACACGATCAGTCGTCGTCATTTTAAAGTTATGTGTGTATAGGAATCTCATCTAATGGGGATGCAGTGAGAACACACTAGGAACTGTTGGTTATTTTTTTATTTTAGTTTCTGAGTACACTGGCTAGTTTTATGTCAGCTTCACAAAGCTCAAGTCATCTGGGAAGAGGGAACGTCCGTTGAGAAAATGTTCCCACCAGAGTGGCCTGTGCGACAGCCTATGGGGCATCTCCTTGATTGATTGATGATGGGTGTGAGAGGGTCCAGCTCACTGTGGATGGTGTCACACTGGGTCTGGGGACCTGAGTGATGTAAGAAATCAGACTGAGCACTCCTCTGTGGTCTCTGCTTCAGTACCTCTGTCCAGGTTCCTTCCCTGGCTTTTCCTCACTGATGGAATGTGATTGGAGAATTGTAAGATGACATAACCCTTTCCTCCCAAAGTTTTGATTGTAGTATTTTATTATATCAGTGGAAACCCAAACTAAGATAAGCGGTCTCCTTTAACTGTTTTTTAGAGGATTTTTTTCATTGATTCTTTTTTTGTGTGTTTCTCTTAACCCTGTGCTGGGGCTTAAACTTCAACCCTTCCACCTGAGCTGTACCTCCAGCCTCAGTTTTTGTGCTTTAACTTACACTAAGTGTTCAGTGGCACAGGACATTAAGGGACTCTTAACAGTAATTCATACTGCTCACAGCAAACACCATCTCCCTGGTCTGTTAGGAATTTGTGCCAAGTCAGAATCATTTATGGTGCTGCCAGTTAGTTTGCTAACCAGAACTTGAATTCTTGGCTCTCTGTGGTATGTCTTAGAGGCTGCCATTGAACTGATGCTCAGTGGGATGAGGGAAGAAAGATTATTTCTATATAAGAAAATTGTGATAGTGGTCTGTGGGGTTGGCCCCCAGGAGTGGCTTGTCAGCCTGCTTTTAAAGGCTGTTTTTAATTCCTGAATGTTTTCAGTCAGTAACTGAAAATCAAGTTCCAACTTTTAGTTCAATGCTCTCTCAGTGGCTGTTTCCTACATGATTCAACTCACCTACCAAGGTGTCTCATGTAGGAAACCATCATTAGCACTTGGCATGTGAGTCAGAGAAGTTAATCATGCACACATTCTGCTCTCTGGAGGCTGAGACAGGGGGCTGTGCTTTGAGATCACCTTAGTCAAAAAAGAAAGCAAGCAAGAAAAAAAAAGACACTAAATAGTCTCCGTAAGCAGAAGTGGAATAGTATTTGTTGATTGGCTTCGTTTTAAATTTGTCTGTAAATAGCTATGATTTAGGCTGAAGAGGTAGATGCTCAGTGGTTAAGAGCACTTGTTTCTCTCGCAGAGGACCCAGGTTCAGTCCCAGCACCCAGAAGAAGGCTCACTACCATCTTTAGTTCCAGTCCCTGTTTTTTTTTTTTTTGAAACAGTGTAAAGTTTCACACTGTTTGAAACTGTGTAACAGTCCTGGCTGTTCTGGAACTCACTTTGTAGACCAGGCTGTCCTCAAACTCACAGAGATTCCACCTGCCTCTACCTCCTGAGTGCTGGGATTAAAGGTGTGTGCCACTGCCACCCGTCAAGCTCTACTTTTTTTTTTAAATATTTATTTATTTATTATGTATACAATATTCTGCCTGTGTATATGTCTGCAGGCCAGAAGAGGGCACCAGACCTCATTACAGATGGTTGTGAGCCACCATGTGGTTGCTGGGAATTGAACTCAGGACCTCTGGAAGAGCAGGCAATGCTCTTAACCACTGAGCCATCTCTCCAGCCCCAAGCTCTACTTTTTAAATGCTGCCATCCTGCATCTTTCATGAATGCATTTGTGGGTACTGTGCTTACTGTATGGGTTGTGTCTTCTATAAGATTTAAGAGATTTTCAATAATAATTTTGATTTAAAGTATTTTCCTCCCCTGTTAATCCAAAAATAAGGAAAGATTTTAGGAACAGCCAAGAAAGGGGAATTGAGAATGGCTGTGGGGGATGGCAAGGGCAAGGGTTTGGAAATTGAAGACAGGACTTCAGACATCCTTAAAGTAAAAAATGCTATAATATGGCCTCTCTTCGAAAAGTGGTTCCAAATTCTATGTTTCAAGTGCAGAGCCAAGCGTCCCATCTAAGTGTGCCTTTGCCGGTGAAGGTATTCTAACTGTTAGAGCCACAAAAAATTATAACTCACGATTGTTAGTAAATTTAATAGAAACTAGAAAGGAAAACTAGGGAGCACAAGATGATGGAGTTTAGAGACAAGCCCCTGAGACTCCTGTCTTTTAGCCTAGTGGGCACTTAAAAGCATGGGACCTTGTGTGAAGCCCAGGAGATGGGGGAAGGGACAGAAAGGAAAGAGAGGATAAGTGGCTTTAACAAGGCCTAAGGGGAGTTGGTTGGCTCAGTAAGTTAGATGCTTGACTGCATAAGCTTGAAGACTCAATGTTCTGGTCTGCAGCACCCTCACACAGCCTGTGCAGCTGCAAGCCTGTGAGCTCAACCCTGGGGAACCAGCGATCAGAGGATCCCTGCGGCTTGTGACTAGCCAGCCTTGCCAGTCAGGAAGTCCACCTTCAGTGACAGGCTGTCTCAGAAAATATGATGGAGAGCAATTTAGGAGATACTTGTTGGCCTCCACATGCATGCACATCTGCACACGTCCAAACATCACACACACACACACACACACACACACACACACGAAGGGAAATAGATAGGGGTTGAAGATAGGAAGGGGAAAAGGTATAGAAAACACGGCAGGGAAGTGGTAGGAAGGCATGAGGGAGGCCATGTTGCTAATGTCCCTAGGTCCTTTGTGTTGGTGGATGCAGTGGGAGTGAAAACAGATCCAGTCTAGTTATTCTTTACCCCCACCCAGGAAAAGAACCTTGTACACGCTAGGCACACACTCGGCTCCTGAGCTATGTCCCCACCCCTCCTTTTTCTTTCTTCCTTTTTTTTTTAAACTTGAGATCAAGTTTCACTAAATAATTGCCCTAGCTTGAACTCTTTATGTAGTCCAGACAGACAGTCCTTGACATGGAGATCCTCTGGTGTCGGAGTAGCTAGGATTGTGGGTTTGTGCCACCAGGCCAGGCTATAGTCTCATTTTAACTGGCTTAGTATTGGAGGACACAGATCTGGTCCTGTATATCAGCTTTACCCCTTGTCTTTAGATTAGAGACACCATTTCCTGAGACCTTGCCCCTCAGCACACTGGCTGACTCCCACAGGTTCCTCTTGGGGGGCTGCTTGGTTCTTAGTCAGCATGTCTCATATCGTAGTCATCATTTCCCCACTAAAACCAGTTCCTGTTCTAACATCCCTGTTTCTGTTGACCACATTGTCATTGGCCACCGAGTCTCTAAACCTCTGCTGGATTTGGATTATTTCCCCATTAAGCTCCCTAAATGGAATCGGTCTCCAAGCCACTGTGCGTAAATCCCTCCCGCTTCCTCCTCCTCTTTCCACCAGGCGGAACAGCTGTCTGCAGAGTCCAGAATCTTGCGAAACCCATAAGCAGATGTGTCAATGGATGAATTGATAAAACAGTGAGATCGTTGCTGGGTTCAGAGCTGGGCTCACGGCTATTACATGTGCCATGTCAAAATCAGCTGTGATATCTTTGGCAACCCCATTTCTCAGTCATTACAAGTTAAAAGCTGTAACTTGATTAAACGCTGTACAATTTCACTAGAAGCAGAGACATGCTTTTCATTTTTATTGCAGACAGCACAAGGGGCTGAGGTAGGTGGAAGAGTGTCCTTCCATGTTCCCAAGTGGTGTGCAGCTATCATCGTAGGCTTAGACGTGTGTGGGGAATGTCCCTAAACTGACATTTTTGGGAACTCGAGATACCCTCTACTCCTTGGATCAGGTCAACCTCCTGAGTTGGGTTAAAGAATAAATACATTTATTTTCATTTGTAAATTAGACACATGAAAGATAGGCAGTGATGCTCTATTGGAAAAAATAAATAAGCAAAAAAAGATAATGCCTTGTCCTTGTAGGTGTTAGTATTGAGGCATCTGTACTGGCCTGACCATGGGGTATACATCCTCGGCTGTAGCCACTAAGAGCACCACCTGTGCACATTCGCTGTGTTCCCTTTTAAAAGGGCCCTGCCCACCTCCCGTCCCTTCCCTTCCCCCCATCTATCTGTCTCTCTTCTCCCCTCCCCTCCCCTCCTCTCCTCTCCTCTCCTCCTTCTCTTCTGTCTCCAGAGGCCAGTCTCCCATGTCACACACACCCTTTTCCCAGTTTCCCCCAATTAAAAAAAACCTCTCCACCTGAGGTCTGTCCCATGGCGCCTTTATCTCCTGCGTCTTTTTCTAAATTACAGCAGTAGGTGGACTGGGATGTTCTTCAGCGATGCAGAGTGAGAACTGACAGCCACAGGCACTGGCTCATGGAGTCCATACAGCCTCCTGCTAGAATGTGTGTCATCCTGTTTTCTCTATGACGAGCTACGGCTCAGATGTTAAATGGACCAGTGGCAGCTTGAAAACCCCGTTGTCAGGCTCCAGAGTCCATGCTCTCTCCAGTCAGAGCACTGTCTCCCATGATTTCCCCTGAAGGACCGGAGCAGAAGACGTTGCTGCTTGCTGATAATAGTGCGGTGGCAACAGATTGTTAAAACTAGGCTCGTGTGGAGGTTTTCAGAGTCCGGGGAAAGGCGCGAGCACAGTTCAGACACCTTGACTGTGGCGGTTAGTCCTCCAGACTGCAAGTGTGTCTTTGCAATCCCCGTGGAGCTGGTGACTTCATCTCCTGCAGCAACTGAGGGTTTTTCCACTCAGGCTGCCTCAAGAATTGTGACCCATGAAATATTTTACTGAAAATGAAATCAACCTACACAATCATTGTTCCCTTGTTCTGGTTTTGTCAGAAGAGTGGAATTTTGGGGGACTCTGATAGTTAAAATAGACATGTTAGACTAGAATCTTGTTATAATTTCATTTAAACTAACTAGCAAGTGCAAAAACCAACTTCTGATAATCTGATGTTTAAAGATATGAGTCCTTTCTTAAATTTTCAATGAAAAATGTTTTGTTAAAATTTAATTTTCATTCACACCCATTCCAGAAGCTAAAACTGTGCTATTCTTCTGGTGTGGTCTTCCGTTGGTGAGAAAAGTGAAAGGGTGTGAACAGATACCCAGGTAAACAGACCTGGCTTCTTGTTTTTGAAGCTGGGTCTTACTATGTAGTCCTGGCTTGCCTTGAACTAGTAGAAATCCTCTTTCCTCGGCCTCCTGCGTGCTGGGATGGGATGACAGCTCTGCACCCATGCCCAGTCAGAAGGCCTGTTTTTGATAGCTTTGTCTTGGCATCCTCAGACAGACGGAGAGATGCTTGTTTATGGGCAGCTGCTCCTCAGTACACATGTAATCCTGCTGACAACATGCAAGAGAAATAATGAGACAGATGCACAGACACACACAGAAGACCCAAAACTTAATCATAGTGTCCGAAAGAGCAAGGTAGACCAGAGTTCAGAGATGAGTAAGTAGGGCTAGCAGGATGGCCCAGTGGGTAAGGACATTTGCTGCCAAGCCTGATGACCTGAGTTCAGTCCTGGGAACAACATGATAACCCTTTCTGGCAAGTTGTCTTCTGAACTCCACACAGATGCCATGGCACACGCGCGTGCATGCGCATTCACACACACACACACACACACACACAAACAAATAAATATAATACCAATTGTAATGCTCAGAGCTAGACCGGGTTCTCTTTAGCTGTGCCGTATGCTCTGTCCTTGTCTGTAAATGAGGGGCTGAATTAGATTATTTCTGAGGCCCCATCACCTAAGGCTGATAAAGTGAAATTAGCCATGAATAGTGGTTTTCAAGAAAACCCTGGAGTCAAATTTACTGGGTTCAAATCCCTTTTCTTCCACATACTAGCTTTGAGACTGAGCTCCTTCAGCCACAGTGCCTCAGCTTGGCCCTTGTTAACTGGGATTGCAGTGATCTGTTGTTGAGGGGTGTGACATCTGTCACCCAAGCTCGTGGTAATATATGTCAAGTCCTTAGGAATGTCTGGCACACATTCGTGTGTAGCTCAATAAATGCTTATTGTTTTTCATTATTTCTCATTTGAAGTCTCTGAAAGTTATGTTGTAGAATGCGGAGGTGGTGGTGATTAATGTTCTCATTGTTCGTAGTAAGCATAAGCGGGGAAAATCTAGTGTCCTGGAATCTCCCTTAAAGGAGTACTCCAGGGTCTTGATGCTCACCTGGAGGAGTTTTAGCAGATCCTAAGTGCATTATTCAGATATCTTTCAGGTTAATTCAGAGAGAGGGTCCTGAGATGTACAATCTCTAAAACATTTTCCCAAACCATTCTTTTTGTCGTAATGCTGTGTATTGTGTGGCCAGGAAGAAAGGTGAAGCTGTCTGAGAAAGGGCGTGCACTGGCGTGTGCTCACATGGTAGGCAGGAGGCTCGGGTCTGGTTGTTCCGGTGCACTTTTAGAGTAGAAAGTGGCCCAGGCCTAGTGGCACACATCTGTAACCCCAGCACCTGGGAAGCAGAGGCAGCAAGGTTGCTGAAAGTTTTAAGTCAGCCTAGTCTAAATAACAAGTTCCAGGCCAACCAAGGTATCGGAAACAAACAAAAAGTGGTTAGTATATTGTTTTATTGGGTGGCCAAAACAAAAAGTGGTTAGTATATTGTTTTATTGGGTGGCCACAGACTGGTTGGTTTAAATAAAAAGAATGTGTTTTTTCACCTCTTGGCTAAAAGTTTAGCCCACTGTTCTGTTTAGGATGCTCCCTGGCCTTGGACTTTTCCCTGACTGGCCTGTATTCTAATTTTCACTCCTAAGGATACTAGTCTTAATTGGATTAAGGATTATATTGACCTTTTTTATTGAGTTTTTTTTCATACACTATATTTTGATCATATCATTTCCTCTCCCCCAACTTCCTGCCTTGCAACTTCATAACCATTCTCCTTTGTAAACAAAACAAAAAACCCTGAAAAATCAAAACAAAAATAAAGTACACAAAAACCATGAAGTCCACTTTGTATTGGCCACCCACTCCTGGGCCTGCCCTGCGGTATGGCTGTTGTAACCAATGACTCTCCATTGGAGAAAACAGATTTTCTTTACCCCCATCAGGTATCAATTGCAAATAGCTAAAAAGACTAGGACTGGGACCTGTGTCCGCTTTCCTTTCTCCTGTTTGAATCTGAGCAGGTCTTGAGGGTGCTCCCGGAGTCTGTTAGTTCTTGTTTATCAGTCCTGTTGGATCTGGATGACTGTTTCCTTGGAGTCTCCGTTACCTCTGGCTCACAGTCTGTCCACCTCCTCTTCAACGTAGATCCCGGAGCCTGTGGGGAGAGGTTTGATAGACATCTTATTTGGGACTGAGTGCTCAAGTCTCTCACTCCAGCGCTGCAGGTAGTGTTGACCTCATTTTAAATTAATTGCCTCTCTAAAGTCTCTGGGGCTGGGAGTTAGCTCACTGGTCCAGCACTTGCCTGACAAGTTCGAGGCCCTGTGTTCAATCACCAATCACCGGTCCTGGCCAAAAAGGCAGGGGAGAGGGAGCGTTCCTTGTGTCTTCAGGTGTAATCACATTCTCAGAAGCCGGATGTAAGTCAGCAGGAGTTTGGGGTAAGGGCTCAGCCCATTAACATATAGGATGGAGATAGTCCTGTATATCTTCAGCTGAAAAAAGCTTGATTTAAGTATGGTTAATTAAGTTTATATTACTTAGTGGTATAAAATGAAATTGTATTTTGCACCTTGACGTTAGGATTTTTTAAGTAATAGTAGTAGTAAAAGGCACACACACACATATTACTGTGTAGTACAACTGGTCTTAACTGAGCTTCTTCTGCCTCGGTCTCCCAAATGTTGGGCTCACAGGTGTGCGCCCGCACACTTGGCCAAAAAGCACTTTTGTTTCAAATCAGAAAATCGTTTTGTTAAAGCATGTTGACATGATCTTCTTTCCTGATCGGAACCCAAAAAAAAAAAAAAAAAAAAACAATAAAAGGGGGTGGGATCATTTGGAGAATTGTTACTGTCTTGCCAGAGATGAGCAGAAGTGCCAGGGGTGGGAGAGTTTTTAATCTTTTGAGATAGTCTAACATGCCAGTACTTTCCACCTCCTAACCGTGCATCTGTGCCCACATTTAGATTTAGTAGCTTTAAACAGTGTTTCATGTTCATTTTCTTAATATCTCATGTATACTGGTTTTCTGTCATTTGGTTTGGCTTAGTTTGGTTTTGGCTTTTGATTTTGTTTCTAGAAAGGTCTCATATAACGCAGATAGCCCTTGACTCCAGTAGGCGTTCATGCCCAGGCTGGCCTTGAACTTTTTATCCTCCTGCCTCCCACCTCCCTAGCGCTGGGATAATAGGTCTGCACAGCCATGCCCAGGAGTACGCTGGGTTGTTAAATAGTGTACTGTTTAGTGGACAGATGTCAAAGTGCATATGTTTGTGTATTATCTCTTTGAGTTTTAAGAAATAACTGACCCATATTTTGGTTTTATGCAAATATATTTGAGGCTACATGATTGAAACAAATTTATTTTATATATCTGGTCATAGCTAATTACTGATTCTAAAATCACACTGAATGGCCTATGAGGCAGTTTTAGCCCAAGTATAAGTTATTTAAATTGGATATTTGAGTGTATAACAAAGTGATCCCCTAGTAAAATAACTGAATTTTTAAAATTTGAGGTTTTGTTTGTTTGTTTGTTTTTGAGGTTACACTGTCAAGAACTAAGACTCATCTAAAATGCTGATTTTTTTAAAATTCTTGTTCCTTATTACTAACTACTTAGAAAGTAAACCTTCCCTTGTGCACACACCCAGATACTAGACACAAACATTTCACCTGTGCCCCGCCCCGCCCCGCCCTGCCCTGCCCTATTACTTACAGGGCTGTAAAAGCTGTTTGGGGTGTTTATTTTTCTGCCACCTCGTCTCTCTGTGGCGAAAGGGCAGCTGTGCCTGTTGTCCTACAAAATTAGTTCAGTTCCAGGGCACAGGCTTCATCGAGAAGCAGGAAACACAGTGAGAACCAGAATGAGCGGAGCTTGGGTGTTCCTCAGGGACAGGAAGGTTGGGGACAAACAGCAATGTATTTCCCAGGCAAAATCAGCAGGGCAGTGTAGGAGGGCTGTTTGGGTGTGTGAACGAGGCGGGGTGTAGCCCGCATACGCACTTACACTCACTCCTCCCTGATACCCTAACTCCTCCCGATTGTTGTCACATTTAGGCCAGACACACCTTTAGTCTCTCAGTACTTGAGGAGTTGAAGCAAAAGGGTAAATTCAAAGCCAGCCTGGGCTACATAGCAAGACCCCATCTCAAAAAGGGAAAGGAGGCCTGCATGCACTCGGGAGGTAGAGGTAGGTGGATCTGTTGAGTTCAAGACTAGCCTGCTCTACATAGTGAGTTCCAGACCAGCCAGGGCTACATAGTAAGACTGCCTCAAAAGACAGACTGAAAAAAGAAGAGAAGTTTGTTTAGTGAAGACTCACAGTCTCGGCTGTTAGCTCTGGAGAAGCGGGAAGGAGCCTATGACAGGCTAATGGTATGCTGAGCAAGCTTGTTTGAAATCACGGACCATAATGTAAATAAAGTCTCATGCTTAGTCTTTAAGTGGGCTTATTTTTCAGGGCATTGAAATACTTGTAACATTTTTATTGTATGTGTTTCTTTGTATTTTTATTAAGAAAACTCTGAAGTTTAGTGCACTGTCAGCCAGCACTGGGATCTATCCAAACAACATGTGCACACGTGGTTTTTCTTTCCGATTCATAGACTGTCGCATTCCTTAGACAGAGTGTCTGGGGGTAACCTCAGGCAGACTGGGCCTTGGAGGGGTCTGCTGGAAAGAGCAAGCTGGGCATCTGGTTGGCATGACCCTGTCTTTCAAAGTCACTTAATGGATGGTGTCAGTGACAAGTAACAGCTCACTTGGAAAACAGAGCATCCGGTAGCCTGTAGTATAGCGTGGCATACGTGCCCGAAACCTGGCAACGATGATTCAGATGAGTGACAGCCTTTTTCTGAAAACCTTGGGCTATGTAATTCTGCCCATATACTGGCAGAAATTGCTGGAATAGCTTATTTAGTGGTTTGCCTGCGTGCTGTTGGTCCTCTATTCTTGACTGTGTGATAGACCCAAACTTCCTCTTCTAAATTGGGAGGTTCAGAGTCTAACTGTTGACTCAGTAAATAAATTGGAATAAATTGAATAAAATTAAAGACCCCCATTTCCTTTTTTTTCTTGGGTTTTTTATTTCTTTTTTTCAAGTTTTCATACATGTATATATTATTATATGTTGAGCCTGACTCCCCTACATCCCTATTCCCCCTCCTGAGCTCTCCTACCCTCCCTTTTCTGACTCCACTTATTTCCCAGTGCCCCGTTTTTTCTCTGGTCATTTTTCACTTCTTGCATACTGAGAGGGAGTGGTTTTATTTATTTATTTTTTTTGGACTATAGCTTAGTACCATTGGGGAAATATAAGCAGAACCATTTGTTTACATGATGGGAAAATAGAAGTTGGCAGTGTTTGGTCATCCTTGTAAACAGTGGAAATGCTCACAGCTTGGTTTGTTTCTTTGTGGTTATCAGGAAGTGAGATGAGACGTTTTCTTGCACAGATTTGGCAGGTGGAACATCTTGGTTGTGATTATTTTCTAAATGCATTGTGGCATTGTGTGTGACTCATGTTGTCTGTTGCTCAGGCTTTTGTCAATCCAGGGAAAGTGAATGTCCAATGCCCTTGACGAGTTAGTCCTCAGAGTGGCCCTGGACATCAGAAGAGATTCTGAATCCCAGAGGCTGAGGCAAGAGGATCAGCACTGGAATTTGAGGTCACTCTAGGCTCAGTAGCAAGCCCCTGTCTTAAAAGAAAAGGGGGGGGATTTCAGTAGCTCCCACCCTCCATAATTACCCTTGCAAAGGAAAAGTCACAGGCCTAATGTTTCAGTTGTTACTCAGCTTCAGACTGGGAACTGGTTATATCCTCTCAACATTAACAGCCTGGCGCCATCAGACCTTACCAGCTGTGGTCCTATTGGACACCAATGGGGCTCACTACACTGTTCATAGTATGGTCACAAAGACAGTGAATTTCTTCTTGTTTTGCAGTGTTGGACACTTTTCTACCATGCTGACGACATTTTAAATATCTGTCAATTTTCCAAAATTTTAACGGAAGGAAATCTCTAAGACTTTGCACCAGAGGACTCAAGTGCAGTCACCAATACCAGGTCAGTGTCACCTCTCCACCCACAGAACCACCACTGCCATGCTAAATGATAATGCAGCTTGGATGCCTCTAATTCAGACTAAGATTTTATGGTAAGAAGATTATAATGTGTATTGAGAATAGATCCAAATGTATAGAATAGCAAAGAATTGCTAAAGAATGGTTAGTAGACTATGTTGGCCCTGAGTTACACAGCTGTGGCTTTTTTCCCCATCTTGTGTTCTGTTTGTATTGCATATAAACGATAAGCCAAATGAGTTGATAAGTATTAATAAAATGTTCCAGCTAGTTATAGACACAGGTAAAACTGCATTGTGTGTGGTATATGCATGTGTGTGGCAGTGCATGCTCCTGTGCAGGTGTGTGTGCAGAACAAAGGGCACTCTGGAACAGACACAGAGTCTCTTCTGAACCTAGTGTTCTCTGCTTGGCTAGATTGGCTCATCCGTGGGCTGTAGGGATCTGCCTGTCTCTGCCCTCACCGGGACTGACTGGGGTTGCAGGTGTATGACGCCATGCCCCACTTTTTTTCTGTGGGTCCTGGGGATCTGAACTTGGGTTCTTATCTTTCACAGCAAGCAATTTACCCAACGAGCTATCTTTCCAGCCCCAAGAGTATTATTTTTCATGTCATTGATAAAAAAACAGATTTTTTTTTTCTTGTGTAGGCTAGGCTGCTTTGTAATTTAAGTGACTGTGAAGGTGACAGCAATTTTATTCTTTCGTAGAAATGTATATTACCGTAGCAGGTCAGAGACTTTGATCTGGGTACAATCTGATTTAGCTAGGGTGGTTGAGTGAGTGAGTGAGTGAGTGA
>JAQHUG010000317.1:1009944-1024052 GCA_028555095.1 Dicrostonyx torquatus
GTGTTTTACTGCACTCTCGGTGGCCCCCTGTGTTTTACTACACTGCACTCTGCACTCCCAGTGGTCCACAGTGTTTTACTGCACTGGCACTCGACTTATAGTCATAGTTTTGGACCTCTAAACAAAAATATTTAAAGACTCTAAAAATATTGAAGGAGCGAGAGTAATGTGAACAGTCACTGAGGGCTGTTGCTGCGGTCTGGCCTTGGTGCTTGTCTGGCTGTTGCTTTGCTCTGCTCCATTGGTATCTGTGGTGTGCCTTCTTCTTTGCATCAGAGAGGAAGAGCATCAAAGAGAGGAAGAGCATGAAAGGATATCCTTCTACCTTCTGATCTCGGGGAGGGAAGCAAGAGCATGAACCCATGGTAAGGGTTTAATTCCTCACCCAGCCTCACTCCTAATGCTCTGGCCTCTGGGTGTGGTCACAACTGCAGAACAACCTTGGAGATAACTCAGGGGTTAGGAGTACTTGTTACATAGCTGGGTGTGGTGGCGTGTTCCTTCAATCCCCACCTTCAGGAGGTAGAGGCAGGCCGAACTCTGTGAGCTCAACATCAGGGAGAAAAAAAGAGAACCTGAGTTCGGTTCCCAGCATCAGGTAGGGTGGCAACTACAGGTTAACTCCAGCCTCAGGATTTGATGCTCTTGTCTGACCTTTACTGGCACCCGCATTTGGGTGCACATAACACAGATGTACATATATACGTAAATAAATAATAAAACAAGTCAAAAAATAATAATTATTCAATCAGGACCATTGAGATGGTTCATTGAATGAAATCACTTGCTGCCCAAGCCTGCTGACCTAGGTTTGATCCCTGCCGAAGGTGAAGGAGAAAGCTGGCTCCTGAATGTTGTTGCCTGTCTAACTTCCCTGTGCACTCCATGGCACGTGTGTTGCCCTCCTTACATCCGAACTAAATAAGAAGTAGATAAGTTACTAAATTTTTTTTTAAAGTCGTTGATCAAGGTGTAGTGCTTTATACTTGTACTCTGAGCACTGGAGAGGCTGAGACAGGAAGACTGCTTGCTGTCAGTGCACGGCTAGTCTAGTCTGGACTTCAGAGTAAGACTCTGTCTTAAAAAAAAAAAAAAAAGGAAAAAACAAGGAAGGAATTTAGTCCTTGAAACAGCTCTGGCCGTCTTCCAGCTAAGCTTTCTAAAGCCCCACCACCCTATCCATCTGTAGGAGGAAGTCTCCCAGTCGTTCAAATAGGAAGATGCGGACCTGGCACTGGCTGCAAAGATTTGGGTTCTTTGTTGTGCCCTATGTCGCTTAAGGCAGGACTGATAGACAGATAGATTAAGTTTGTTAGGGGTTTCTAATTGGGATTGTGTTCTTTGTTTTCCCCTCCCCCCCCCATAATAACTTATGACACAGTCTTTAATGCTACTGTGAGACTCACTGGACTCCACTTACTAGAAGTTAGCATTTAGAGCTGAGGTTATGTTGTGGACATTTTACTATGTGGTAAAAGATGTTCAGATTACATGCTAGAACATGCTCTGGTGACACCTTGAAGCACACATCTGTGCATGTTCTCCTTCAGTGGCTTCTCTGAGTGCCCTTGAGCTTTCAGTTGACGAATGAGGAGAGAATATGAACTCATCGTGTTGCTGTCACTCCAAAGAAAAGCTATGACAGTTGCAGTTGAGGTATAAAATGGAAGAAAGATAGTGTGTGTCCTCCCTTGGAAGCTACAGAGTCGTGTGCAGTGTTCCCTGGTAGGAGACCCTTCATAGCTGATGGAACCAACTGCCTTCTACCTGCGTGTGTTCTGAGACAGTAGCTAGAGTTGGTACCACGCTATTTAGCAGATCCTTGGAGAAATGTGAACTTGTTAAACAGGTTGACTGAAAACACCTCTTAGAACTGGTAAACACCAAGCAAAGTAGTAGAATACAAAACCAGTAGAAAACAGCACCTTTCCCATGTGCCAGTGGCAAACACCATGAGAAAGAACTCAGGAGAGCAGCCCTATTCACAGTAGCTTCAAGAATAGGTAAACCTAAAATGCCCAGAAATTAACCTAGCCAGGAAGTAAACTATTTCTACAGGGAAAATGTTGGAACACTGAAGAATAATTGAAGAAGACTCTGGAAGATGGAAAGATCTTGTATGTTCATGGGTCGGCAGAGTTACCATGAAAATGACTCTTAACAAAAGCAATCTACAGAGTCAATGCAATCACCACCAAAATTATAGTAACTCTTCACTATATAAATAGAAACAACAACCCGAACACAAATTTGAAATCACAAGAGACCTGGAACAACTAAAGCAATCCTGAGTGAGTGATTTTAGACATGTCACAATACCTCAAGGTGTATTCTACTTATATTTATCATAGGTCTCATGTTATATTATAGAGCCACAGTAACGAAAATAGTGTGCTACTAGCTCAAAACACAGATATGTGAATCAATGGGACAGGATAGAGGGCCTGGATATAAACCTGCACAGTTGTGACCACTTGATGTCAAAGACATACACTGGAGAAAAGACATCTTCCTCAATAAATGTGCTGGATAAATGATATCCCTGTACTACAATCAATTGAATGTGGTAGATCAAAGACCTCAATATAAGACCTGAAACTATTAGGGGAAACATTTCTAAAAAAAAAAAGACTCTAGTTAGCTCAGGAAATAAAACCAAGAACTGACAAATGGAATGATAGAAAGTTTCTGCACGGCAAAGGAAACAGTCATGGATAGAGACAGCTACAGAGTGGGAGAAAAACTTCACCAGCCTGAAGAGTAATGTTTACTAAAGCTTAGGCTGACAAGATAGCTCAGTGGGTGAAAAAGAACTTCCTTCTAAGCCTTGCACCCTGAGCTGGATCACCAGAGCCCACATGGTGGAATGAGAGATCCAACCCCTATCGCTTGTTTTCTGACCTCCATACATATGCCTTGGCATGTGTGTCATGTACACACTCACACACACACACACACAAATACAAAAACAAATACATGTAAAATAAATACAAATAACAACAACAACAAAAAACAACCCCAACCTCATCAGTAATTGGCTAATGAAACAAACACTTTTCAAAAGAAGTGCAGATGGCCAAAAAAACATGAAAATTAAAATACTTGACATTCTCAGACAGCAAATAAATACAATGAGATTACATCTCACCTATCAGGGCGGCTGTCAAGATGATAAGACCAAGTGTGATGTAATTCCAGGAAGCAGAAGCAGAAAAATTGTGCAACTTCAAGGCTAGCCAAGACTGTGTGTAGAGACCAGGAAAAGGGCGGCAGGGAGAAAGGAGACAAACCTAACACACACACGCACACGCACACACACACACGCACACACGCACACACACACACACACACACACACACACCATGGAAGTAGAAGCAAGACTATGGGGTTGGGGAGGACTATGTTTGAGGACGTGAATATATGGTCAAGATTGTGATATGGTTGAATGAAATGTCTTTGTGAAAGCCATCACTGTGTACAAGGAATACTGTCTGTAATCCCGGCACTGGGAAAGTAAAGCTCAAGGATTGCCACAAGTGAAGACCAGCCTGATCTACATAGGAAGTTAGGCCGAGCTGCTCTATATAGTGAGACCATATCTCAAGGAACAAAATAATGGCCATAAGAAGTTAAATTTGTTGTAGCCTAGCTCATTAAGATATTTAAACTAACTCACAACTCTCTTCCTGGCACTTTGGAGGCTGAGGTAGCAGGATTAAAACTTCAAGGCCAGCCTGAACTACATAGTGAGTTTTAGGCCAGCCTGTACCACATAGGCTGGTTATTCAGAAATAAATAAAAATAAAGGATGAAAGATGGCTCCTTGGTTAAGAGCACTCACTGCCCTTGTAGAGAGAGACCCAGGGTCAGTAGCAAGCACCCATAGCATATGGTTCCCAACCTCCTGTAACGCCACTCCAGAGGAGTCAGTGTCTTCTTCTGGCCTCCACGGGCTCTGTCCTCATGTACAAATCTGCACACAGGTACACAATTAAAAAGAAAAGTAAAATCTTTTTTTTTTTTTTTAAGATTTATTTATTGTGTATACAGTATTCTTTCTGCAAGCATGCCTTCAGGCCAGAAGAGGGCACCAGATCTCATTACAGATGATTGTGAGCCACCATGTGGTTGCTGGGAATTGAACTCTTAACCACTGAGCCATCTCTCCAGCCCAAGTAAAATCTTTTTAAAAAAATGAAGCTACTCATTTAATTTTATCCTTTTTTGTTGTTGATTGTTTTGGGTTTTTCGTTGTTGTTTTGTTTTGTTTTTTCTAAGAGACAGAGTCTCTCAAAAAGGCATTTTTTTGTGTTTAGTTTGTTTATATTTTTTCATAATTTGTCAATTATGGGTGAAGTCATTTTCAGGTTTCTAAGAAAAACACTTATTTGGTTTACTTCACATTTTAACTTGTTGTTTTGTTTGTTTTTTGTTTTTGAGACAGGATCTGTGTCTTTTATCTGTGCTCCAGATAAATTATCTCAAGGCAGGGCCCAGCACTGCCAGGTCGGGTGGTGAGGTGCCTGCCTTTATTCCCAGCAGAGAAGGGAGGTTATCTGTGAATTCAAGGCCAGCTTGGTCTACAGAGACAGAACGTGTTCCAGGGCAGGCAGTCTGGACTGTTACACAGAGAAACACTGTCTCAAAAAGCCAAAAAAAAAAAAGAAACCCACACAAGTGCTTCTTTCCATCTGCCTGTGTTAGGCCTGCTCTACTGGTGGGTGGGTAAACATTGTGAGCCCTACTCCTGTGATCCCAGCAAGAACTACCTGTGCTTAAACTTTACTTCAGCCCAACAAAAGGGAGATCCCAAAATGTTCTGTGTGCAGTTTTCAAGTTTGGTTACCTAAACTGAGGATCTCTGGGATCCAGTAATTCTTTAGTGAAATGGTACCCAGTGGAACCCAATTCTGCCTCAGTTTCTAGCAGACAGAATTAGTTCCTGATCCTTTCTGAGACCCAGGTTGCAAACCAGCCCAGAAAAGGTAATGAATTCACAGGGGATTTTATTTTTCTCCTCCTGCTCAGTTTATGATTGGCATCAGAAACCTTGGGTGTTGCTTTGGGTCGCAGCTCCCAAGGGTGTATTCTGTCTTGCCTTCTTACCCTGCATTCCTCTCAAGCTCCCTCATTTTCTGGAGACTGATTGTTGTCTTTGTTTAAGACTTTCAGGATGAATCTGGAAAAACTCAGCAAGCCTGAACTCCTGACACTGTTCAGTATTCTTGAAGGAGAACTTGAAGCAAGGGACCTTGTTATAGAAGCTTTAAAGGTACGTAGAGAGAGAGAGTGCCTGGGTGTCCTGTGTTGCAGGTCCTTTCTCTGGTGTGTTTAAGTGGAGATTGGTGTAGTTATTGGAGTGGCAATGGGACATGTTGACAAGCTGCTTTAGGCAGCCATCCATGTGTCGAGATTTTTAAGTCAAGGGTGGTGGCACATACCTTTCCAGTGCTTGGGAGCAGAGATGGAGATCTCTCTGAGTTTGAGGTCAGCCTGGTCTACATAACAGTTTACAGATCATCTCAGGCTATATATAGACCCTGTCTCAAGAAACAAACCACGGTGGCGCATGCCTTTCTTTAATCTCAGCACTTGGGAGGCAGAGGCAGGCAGATCTCTGTGGGGTCGAGGCCAGCCTGGTCTTTAAGGCTCCAAAGCTGCAGAGAAACCTTGTCGTGAAAAACAAAACAAAAACGAAAAAGAAAAACAAATCATGAAAGTTTGATGAAAGCTTTTCTGCCCAGAAATAGCCCCCTTAGTCTCTGCTAGGTTTCTAAGCCTTGAGCCTGGCACTGCTAGTGTGTTTTGACTTTTTAAGTGCTGACCCCCTTTGAGAACTTGCTGAGATCTGTTTCATGAGCAGTATGTATGCATTCATATACCAAAGTTCAGGATATAATGTCCAGGACATCAAGGTTTCTATAAAGCTATTGCCTGGCTGGATGTGGTTGCGTGGTGGCACATGCCTCTAATTCTAGTCCTCTTGAGACAAAGGCAGTTAGATCTCTTGAGTGAGTTCTAGGACAGCCAGGGCTACGCAGAGAAACCCTGTCTCAAAAATTTAAATAATAATAATAATAATAGGGCTGGTGAGATGCTCGGCAGTTAAGAGCACTGGCTGCTCTCCCAGAGGTCCTGAGTTCAATTCCCAGCAACCACATACATGGTTGCTCACAACCATCTGTAATGAGATCTGGAGCCCTCTTCTGGCTTGCAGAACACTTGTATACATACAGCCAGAACACTAGTGTACATAATAACTAATTTAAACCTTTTTTAAAAATAATATTTTGTTACTTAATTTGTTATCAGTTAGAATGCAAAGGTTGGGAGAAGTATATTAGTGAGGATAGACGATCTATGGAAACTCTGCAGAGCCTTTAAAAACCCCAAGCAGATGTACCCCCTTTTCAACTTGGAGCTTTTTACACTTGCACGGAGCTCTTTCCCTTCTGTCCTAACATGTTTAGATAAGAGGAGAAGAGACTTTTCCGAGTATCGGTTGAATCTAAGCATAGGAGACTCCCAAAGCCAAAGGGCAATAACCAAAGCAGGCGAAAGTTGAGCGTGCTGAAGGCAGATGACTCCCTACACAGTACAGTTTAGTAGAACAGCGCAACTCATTGTGTCTGTCATTGTCAGGTTTAGAGTGATGCTAGTGTATAAAAGACTGACTTTACTAGGTAGGTCGGCCTCAGGACACCTTCCCATGCCTTGTCCTTGCCTGATAATGAGGAGAACAGAAAAGGAGCCAAGGATGGTTTGATCCCATTCTTAACCTGTGTACCTGTGTCCTTCATCTGCCTTCATCCCCTCGGAATTGGATGGGGTGGGAGAGGACGCCTGTAATGGAAAGAGACAGTTTCCCCGGCCTGAGAGGGCGCAGAATGGCACCTGCTACATGTGTCACTCCTCTGTTCGTTTCCCCTAAGCTTGACAGAGCCTGATGTAGATACTTGGTAAATATTTGCTATAGTAATTTTTGTTGTTGAAGTTTAACTTGGGGACACGATCAGTCACTAAGCCACATCCCTAGCATCAAATATTTGTTGAACAAATAAAGTGACTGCCATAGTGATGCATTGCCTTAAGATTGCCACAATACTCCCAGGCAGGTGTTGGAGTTAGTAGAAACTGTTCTCTGTTCTGTGCCATAGGGTGCCTTGGCTGCTTGCTGCGCGTGTTTCCTAATGGTTTTTCTACATGTGGCTCGTTCTGTTTACTGTAAGAATAGTCTGGAAAGTTGAAAGGAGCTTTTACAGAGAAGCAGGAGCTCTAAGCTCTATAAGGGAATTGTTTTGATAGCCAGTGGCATTCTCCGTCGGGCCAAGAGTTAGACTCAATCTGTGTGTGGCTTGTAGGTGATGTAACTGAGCTCAGCCTCCATCCAGTGTAGCTCTCCCACAAGACAGGCATCTTTAAACATCTTCTGAGTCAGAGTTATTCACAGTTGGGTTAGAGTCACAGTCCTCAACAAGATTCTTTGCTGCTGCTGTTTCGAATTTATTTTTATTTATGTGTAGGAGTGTTTTGCTTTCATATATGTATGTGCACTGTGTGTGTACCTGGGAAGCCAGAGGAGGAAACCAGAGTCCCTGAAATAAGTTATAGATGTTTGTGAGGCACCATGCTCTTAACCACCTAGCCATCTCTCTGGCCCCATGCCAGATTCTTTACATTAAAGTGAAATCTCATTTAATTTGTGGGGTAGTTTCTGTCTGACTGTTAGGGTTCTGTAGCAATGCCAGATGTTGTGTTACAGATCTTTTGCTTAACGAATACTTGGTAGACTTTCTGGACTAACAATGCTTTTCTTTTTTTACTAGTTCCTAATTCATATTCAGTGAGTTAAAAAGCTTTGGTCTTTGTTTTTTGGGTTTGATTTTTGTTTTTTAAGAGTTTTTTTTTGTGTTTTGGAGTTGTTTTTGGGGGGGGTATGAGCACATACAAACAAGTGGAGGTCTCTGGGAGGCCATAGGTCTGGATCCCTTCCAGCTGGAGCTGTGAGCTGTCTAAAGTGAGTCCTGGGGACCAAACTCTGGTCCCCCTGCAAGAACAATATGCCCAGTTAACCACTGAGCCATCTCTTAACTCTTCAGGCCACTTCCTCCCACCCTCACTTTTTGACACAGTCCCATTATGTAGCCTGACTGACCTAGACCTCAGGCTTCATAAAGACCTTTCTGCCTCTCGAGTACTGGGAATAAAGTGCTCTAGAAATGTTCAGCTTGGTGTTTCTTAAGCAGCTTTGATTGGTCTTTTCTTTTGCTTTCAAAGGGGAAGACAGTCTTTTTTTCTACTTAAGTTTTTGTTTCTGAACCACATGGCTCCCTGTTGCTTCTTAGTGAATATCAAGTCACATAGGTTTTGTTTCTTTAGGGAACAATTATAAATGTCCTACAGTTTGCATCAAACCATGAAAGGCAGTGTTTCTATGATGTAATAACCAGTCTTCCTGTATGTGAACTTTAGTTGTTAAAGAGACCATTTATAGTGTGTTTGGTCTCAATTGTACGTTAGGTAAACATAATTTTCTTTTTAGAAGCATGTGTCAGGGAAAAACTATCTTCATGAAAGTCACATAAACTTTTATTTTCCCAAGTGAGAACACTGTAGAAATCCCTTCAATAGTAAAAGGAAAATTACATTGTTAGAAGCCAGGGATGGAGCTACATAGTTCAGCAGGAAAGCCCCAGTTCAGTAGTTCCATGCAGATCTAGAAATAGAAAGTGCCTGCTGCAGAGGACAGGGGACTGTGATCAGTAGCCATTTAAAAGCTCTGGGAAACAGAATTGATCAGATTTAGAACACTGACTCCACCACATCTTCCTCTGATGCAGGGCCACACTTAGCTCTATCCACATAGAATATGGAAAAGAAAAAGGAAAATAATACAGACATCTTCCGTCAGGCTTTACACACATGTGTGCACACAAGCACAAATCAGGCTCTCATCTGATGAATTGAGAGAGAGAGACACCAACTAGACAGAGTATGTACTACTTTACCCATAGTTACTATCATTACGATCCAAGCTATGGAGTTCATGGTTTAGGGCAGAACTACGTTCATAAAGCCAGCAGTGCTGATGGATGCTGTCCTGTGGGGAAGATCCAAACTTTTACTTTTCAGTGGTATTATCTGTTGTTCCCAGTAGTGCTTGTTTGGAATTACTCCATCCGTACCCTGATAACCAAATGTCTGTCTTTTGAAACAGCTGACAAAGGTTAAGGTTGATTTGGAGCAGATGGTATGTTATAGCTTCCCTCACCCAAACCTTCCATAGTTTTGTGTTTGGAGATAGTCTTGGAATTTAGCCCAAGCTGGCCTTGAGCTCAAGACCACATCTGTCTCTGCCAGAGTGCTACAGTCACAGGTGTGCCCTCGGACCATTTCCACAGTCCCAGGAGATGTGTCCATCACCCCCAAAGATCTTCTTTGTGCCCTTTTTAATTCACCCTGCCTAACCTCACCACCCCTGCTCTTGAATCCCTGGTCTTCTTTCTGTCCCCAGGTATCAGATATAGCTTTATGGAATCATACAGAAGGTATTTTCTTAGTTGTGGAAGAGTGAACCTCTTCAACTCTGTGATCTTTTTATTGTTTGAGAGTTTTATATCTGCAAATGGTGTGTTTAAACCCACTGAGCCCACATAGTATTTGCATGGGCACAGGACCATCTACGGAGCCTAGGCCATATCCCTGAAAACAGCAGACTTCCCCAATGTCCCATACAGTCATCAGTTGCCAGTGGCTTCTCAGCTATAGGTGGGACTTCACGAGCCTCTCATCCATCCACACTTGGATTTTAGCTGGCTTACTCTTGTGTGGGTCTTAAGCACACAGCCTCTGCCACTGTGAGTTCATGCGTGTAACAGGTACCCTGTCATGTCCAGCACCTACTGTTTCTCTGCACACATCTCTTCTTTCTGACTCTCACAGACTGCCCAGCCTGAGCCTTGAGGGAAGGGAGTGTGCTCCAGATTTCACACTCTTAGTCTCTGCATGTTGTCTAGAGCAGGTCTCTGTATTAACTGCCACCTACTGCAAAAAGCAGCTTCTGTGATGATAGTTGAGAGATACCCTAACCTATAGGTACAAAGATAAGTTAGGAGCAGCCTGTTACTATGCATTTGATTGCTTATTCTCTATGCTGTTTTATGTATTGATAGTTGATTTCTCTTATGACTGAATGGTGTTCCATTATCTCCATACATACATCATGGTTTTGTTTTATACATTCATCTTAGTATCTGCACTATTTCAAACTCTGTTGTTACTATAAATAAAGTCACCATGAACCTTTGCATGTAAAAGGCTTTGTGTGGACACAAAGGAATGGAATGACTGTATTAAATAATAGGTGTATATTTACTTGAGAGAGAGAGAGAGAACATTGTAAGTGCTGGGATTTCATTAGCCACCATGCCAGTTATCATGTTTAGTTTGCAAGAAACTGTCCAGGTAGTTTTCTGATGTGATAAGCCATCTTATATTCCCCATCAGGAGTTCTAGTGATGCCACAGTTTCATCAGCATTTGCTACAGCCCCCTTTTTTATTTTGGCCATTCTAACAGGTGTGTCATAAGTCACTTCTATTTCATTGTTATTGTTGTTGAATGAGATTGTGTAACCAGGCCGGCCTGGAACACACTGTGTAGCTCAGGTTGACCTGCCTTGGCTGCATGTTCCTGCACCTACACCAGGCTCTCGTTTCAGTTCTGATTTTCATTTCTCATTGACTAGTGACATTGAATTTTTAGATGTTGTGAGTGTTTTCTTCCTTAGTGTTTTGAGACACTATCCAGCCCATGTTTGTCTGAAGTTTGCCCTCCTCCCACCTGAGCCTCCTGAGTATAGTCGCAAGTAAGGCTGTTCATGGAGCAGAGTTCAGTGCAGTTTCTGAAAGTGCTAGAAACAGCCTAGCATCTCATAGCAGGGTCTGGGCAAGAACAGCACAGCGCCATCAGAGTGAACCTTCAGACTAATAAGGAAAAAGGTCTTCGTGTGTGAAAACAGAACCGTGAACATAGAAGAGTACCAAGTTGTAACTGGTGGAAACTCCCAACCAAGCCTGTCCATTCTTGTGGCTTGCTTCCCTGAAGGCGGTAGGGTGAGTCAGTGAGAGGGAAGTACCAATGAGCCGTCCCTGAGCTGTCCCGGAAGAAGAAGCCAAAAGAACTGGAAAGGCTGTTCTTGTAGAAGAGTGTTCATAACCTGTTTATAACAAGAAGCCTGTGTTCTTAAGTGATAAAACATCTGAATTTTATTCATGAAAACATTGACCCTCATCAGTAACAGCTAGCTCTTAAAAGTGATTGTGTGATATCAGCTGTTCGCTAGACTTCTTTCGGTGAGCTCCATTGATGTCTGTGAGCAGTAAGTACAGGCGCCAGAGAAACAGCCCACAGCTCCCTGTGGCCTCTGGGATCTGGGTATGGGTAGGGGAGGGCATGCCTTGGAGGAAGGGAAGGGGGTTCTGCTTGTGAAGTATCACTTCTTTCCAGAACAGTTCTCCTCTTAGGCTGTTGGTGACGAGCTCTATTGCAGTGCCTCAGCCTGAAACTAAGACAGATAAAAAAGGAAGCGGCTTATTCCTGTTATTTTGACTTCCTGCTATTGTGTCTCCTGGCATGTGCTGACCTCATGATTCAGGTTTAATCAGGCTATTTCTAGCTGCTCCTATAGAGAAAAGCAAGGAAAAGCACGAAAGTTTTAGTTTCAAATAAAAAAAAAAAAAGCAAGGAAAAGTACGAAAGTTTTAGTTTCAAATAAAAACAGTGCTGTGTCATGTAGTGTGTGAATTCAGCCAGTTGTAGAAATAACTAGGAGAGGAGGAAGCCATCTTGTCTGCCTGCTGACAGTCTATGTGGAAAAGAGACTCCTTACAGAATGCATTGGAAAAACCGGGGCAACTGAGATGGCTCTCAGCAGGTAAAGGCGCTTGCTGCCCAACGGCACAGCCTGCTGACCTGAGTTCAAGTCTCAGAACCGTGTAAAGGTGGAAGGAATAAACCAACTCCACAGAGTTGTCCTGACCTCCACACTCACACATATACACAATAATAAATAAAGAAATGGTCTTAAAAGAAAAGCTAGAAACCTTTGTCATGGGGATTAAAGAGATGGTTGAGTGGTTAAGAGTCCGTGCTGTTCTTCCAGAAGTCCAGCACCCACAATAAACATCTCACAACCACTTGTAACTTCAGCACCCTCTTCTGGGCACCTCAGGCACCCATACAGGAGTGGCATATCCTCACGCAGAAGCACACGTGTACACATGAATAGAAACATTAAAGTCTTGTTTTAAGGAAGGAAAAAAAGAAAAGAAATATCTCTTCTACAACATTGTCCTTTCACTGGGTGGTGGCCCACACCTTTAATCCCACCAGCACTCAGGAGGTTGAGGCAAGCAGATTTCTGGGGTCCAGGACAGCCAGCGCTACATAGAGAAACTCTGTCTGGGGCAGGGAGGTGGGGGCATCTTTCCATAGACAACCAAGGATGTCCCGTACACCACTGTTTAACGCAGCACCATGAACCTGCAAAACAATAAAGTAAAGCTGCAGAACCTGGTGCAGCTCACTGTGGATTACTCCTAGGTGCAGGGTTTGCACTGCCTGCCAAGCTGGCCTTCAATCCACTGTGTGCTAATAGCCTGTTCTGACCTCAACTTGGAGCAGTCTCCCTGCCTCTGCCTCTCCAGTGCTGGTGTTTTAGACATGTGCCCACATGCTTAACCTGTAATGTTTGTAAGAAAGGGAGAACTGCTGCGCACCGACTTAGATCTCTTAAGACACAGCAGGGCATTGCAGATTAGATAGTATTAGTTTATATAGTTTATTATTGGTTATTCTTAGTTTACTGTTTAGTTATGTCATTAGAGTTTGGACATCCACACTTAATCATTGAGATGCTCAGGAGTGATCCAGGAAGAGGGTTAAGAGAGATGAAATGACCCAGTAGCTTGGGTTGCAGTCAAGGACTTAGTTTACCTATACAGTTAAACTTTTCTGAGGCTGGGATGTATAGGTGCCCCATATCCTCTTACCTGGTGCTGGGGCTTGAGCTCAGCTGCACGCATACTGGGCATGCACTCTACCAGCTGGACATCTTTCCCAGCCCTCCTCTTCCCTTTCTTCATGACTTACTCGTCCCTTACTTCCTCCCTTCTCTTGGTGCTCCAATTTCTTCACTTACATTATTTCTTGTCCCAGGCTCAAGGCTATTACCAGTTTCTGTATTCCATTCTTTTCTAAACCAAAGCTCTGTGCAACTGTCTTCATCTTGAGCCACCTGCCATCCTCCATCTCCTGGTGACTCAGGTGTTTCAGTGTCATTTGTATTCTGCCTCCTGTTTCTTGCATCTCTCGTTTACTATTTACCTCTCTTGCTTGACTTAAGTTCCACCTGCTGAAAGTACATGTGACTTCTAATTCCCTGTCCTCTGTGCTGGGAAGATTGTACCCAGAACCTAGCTAATACACATGGCAAACACTCTACCTCTAAACTCTAGCCCCTTATGACTCCTTCTAATTAGATGACCTAAGTGCCTTACTTTTGGTGCTGGCGGCGGGTGTTGGTTTCTTGAGATAGGGTGTTGTGATGAATAACTGACAGGTATAAGACACAGCAGACCCCTCCCTGCTTTCCAATTTCTAGGACTATAAGCCATTTTTTAAAAATATGTATGGGTGTTTTACCTACATTTATGTCATGTGTGCATTCCTAGTGCCAGTGTAGGCTAGAAGAGAGCACTAGATTCCCCTGGAACTGAAGTCTCAGACATTGCGAGCCACCATGTAGATGCTGGGAAGAGCAGCCAGTGCTTTTAACCACTGAGCCGTCTCTCCAGCCCCTTGTCTTCCTTGTTAAAAACTTCTCTTTCCTTGGTGCCATTGGCACTCTTGTCTTTATCCCGCTCAGCCCCACATTGTTTCTTTTTCTTCCACGTGCCTCTTAAATGAAATGCCCTACATGGCTGTTTAAATTAGGATTTTCTGTGACCATGGTGTATATTCAGAATCTGCTCTAGCGCATTTCATCACTATATCATAATAGTGTTGTGTTTTGTCTTTTAGAATTTCTGGGGGTGGTTTTGTTTTGTT
>JAQHUG010000317.1:1036088-1059843 GCA_028555095.1 Dicrostonyx torquatus
TTTGCTTTACAGAAGCTTTTCAGTTTCAGGAGGTCCCATTTATTAATTATTTCTCTCAGTGTCTGTGCTGCTGGGATTATGTTTAGGAAGTGGTCTCCTGTGCCAATGCGTTCAAGTGTACCTCCCACTTTCTTTTCTATAAGGTTTGGTGTGGCTGGCTTTACGTTGAGGTCTTTGATCCATTTGGACTTGAGTTTTGTGCTTGGTGATAGATACGGGTCTATTTTCATTGTTCTACATGTTGATATCCAGTTATGCCAGCACCACTTGTTAAATATGCTTTCTTTTTTCCATTTGATATTTTTTTGCTTCTTTGTCATAAAGTAGTTTTTTTTAATGTATGTTAAAATCCTTGATTTATGTTTTGGAGTATTTGCCCTTTATTGGTTCTTTCTTTTCTGATGAATTCCCACACACATTTTCTTCCCCACATCATATGGATCTGTGCCACAAAGTCCATACCCCTCACGTCAGCCTCATTCCTGGAGGGGAGGGATCCGACAGCAGGACGGACATAGTCCACTTTTCCTTTGGTTTCATCAAAACTTTTCACAGACTTTGGAATTTGGGTGTTGACATTGCTCCTTGCAGCCACACTTAAAGCTACTTAGATTAAATCCACTCTCAGTCCTGAATAGAATTTAGAACTCTTTAGTCAAATAATAATAAATAGTCGCCTGCCCTTATGTAAATAATTGCTTTCATAAACATCTGTGCCTGAAGATTGCTTTGAGGGGTGTTTGAAGTCCATCCTACTTCAAAGGCCACTGATAACATTTTTTATTGGGGGGGGCATGCCACAGTGCTCTCGTAGAGGCCAGATAACTTACAGGAGTTGGCTCTAAGAGGCCCTGAGGATGAAATTGAGGTCGAAAGCGTGGCAGCAAGTGCCTTTACCAGCTAAGCCATTTACCTGCCAAGTTGTTAGTTTGCTCTGCTTTATTTGAAGGCAGGACCTCATGTAGCCCAGGCTGGCCCCAAACTTGATATTTAGCTGGAAATGACCTTGAATTTCTGATCCACCACCTTCACTTCCTAAGTACTGGGACTTCAGACGTGTACGAACTTTCATGCTGTGCTGGGGATGAAACCTGGGGCTTCGTGCCTGCTAGGCAAGCACCCTGCCAACCAAGCTCTCCCAGACTAATTCTTTACCTTTAGATTTGGAACCATTTCTTGTCCAAAGAATATAGGGACTGACTTCCTGCCTGAGACTGGACTATTCATACTCCTGTGTCTTCCACACACTATACTAGGAAGGCAGGCTGGACTGTGTTGTGTACTTCTGTTTCTTCCACACATTACACTAGGAAGGCAGGCTGGCCTCTGTGTACTCCTGGGTCATTCCTCAATTATACTTGGAAGGTCGAAGAGGAAACTACTTTTTATTCTTGGGATCTGGGGATGCTTGAAACAAAATCTTCCTTTGTGGCTCAGGCTGGCTTGAAACTCTCAGTTCTGCTTTGGTCTGAGTGCCTGGCTTTGTCTTTGAAGTCAGTGATAACACAGCTGGGACTTTGGAGACTAAGTATGGCAGGCTCCAGGGCTGTTCTGTGATGTTATTTTAAGCTTTCTCTTGTGATGTGTTTCCTCCAGCCTACGAAGTGAAAATAAATGAGTAATGGATGGCCAGTGTGTTCTGTCTGTTGATAACACCCCTGTCGCCGAAGATGGCCAGTGTGTTCTGTCTGTTGATAACACCCCTGTCGCCGAGTCTGTCTAGCAAGTCAGTTATTTTCCTTTTCTCTGAAATTAAAGGCCAGTGTGATTTCTAAAAATGTAGGAATTTCTGTTCACCTAAAGTTTATATTGTCACTTAAAGCAAAGCAAAAATGATGAAACAGGAAATTGACTGATTTTAGCTTTATTACTAAATTTCTCCAAAACTCAAACCCAAGATCACACCCGGCCCCCTCATGTACATGAGGGCCTTATAATTATATTTCTTAATAGCTGAAATGTCATTAAAATATTAAAGCTCAGCGTTGGCAGTTTGGGCCTTCAAATTTCACCCTGAAATGTAATGTTAGTGGCACACATCTCATCCCCTGTCTGTGGCCAGCCTCTGAGGAGTCCCTGCTCCCTGGGGAGTAAGCACTGCCTCCTGCTGCTCATCCCCTTGGGATGTCCCAAGGTGGTGTTGCATTCCTGAGGCGTTGGTCTCGATCATCTGCATGCTGCACTGTGGGAAGCTGGCACTTAAGCTCCTGCTCTGGAACCACCCGGTTAACCCCTCACCCTAGAACCCTAACTGTGAGGTACCATGTGAGGTAAAATGAGTATTACCTAAGTTGCTGATTTGGGGGCAACACATAACCCCAACAGCTTGTGCCCCCATAAAAGTTACTTTCATTATTTAAGTTTTAGCATTTGGTTTTGCTTCTTACTGTATTCACAGTTAAACTAGTAGCCCATAAATTGGTTGAAAACTGTATTGTCTCCCATTTTCTAGATGTTTGGTATCATAAATACAGCCTTCAAGTTGACCTTTTCTGTGTTTGGCCCTGTGGTAGAATTGCTGTGTGACTGGAGCCTTTCAGAAGTCTGTCCACAGCTCCTTTTCACTGACAGGTGAAGCCATCTGTGTGGATTGTAATTACCGTGCAGGTGACTGGAATTGCTCCGGAGTACTCGGAGAGAAAGCAGACAACCTAACAGCTGTTCTCAGGCCGAGGCTCACCAGAGAAGCTCCCATTACTTGGGACTCTGGTGCTTATTATTTATACAGGATAATCACTGTGTGGGTTTTTAAAGTCATGTTTTTAGGATTAGTTAACTATATACTCAAACCTGACAGACAGCTTCTCAGCAGAACTGATGTCAGGGTCACCAGTTGTTCCATGGCCAGAGGAGAAGCTGCAGCTTCTCCCATCCCATTTTCTCCATGGTGTTTTGAAAAGAAAAGGTAACTAAAAAATTTTTTTAATTCCAGCTTATTCTGTTTCTTTTGCCCTACCAAATCAGTCTCAGTGATTGGTCATCCATTTATCACACTGATGATGCAGCCATGGTTACTATAGGAAGTGTGGCCAGGACAGGAGCTATAGGAGACTCTAGGTTAGATCCTCAGGCTGAGAGGAAAGAGAAAGAATAACGAAAATGAAAGGAGGTGGGAGAACTTTGGTTTTAGGCCTGGTGTGATGATTCATGCCTGTAAATCCAGCCAGAATTCAAGACCAACCTCCTCCCCAACTAAGGACCTCAATTAAATTTCTGTTTCTATCATGTAAATATCATTGAACTCCTCCAGTCTTGTGGTGGCAGGACAGCTTGTTTTGGACAGGGTCTTACCTTTTCAACCCGACCTCCAATTCAGGATCTCCCCATCTGGGCCTAGGATGCTAGGGATACAGGCCGCGCCGCCACACATATCCTACAGGCGTTCTTAAAGGCTTGCGTGTTGTTGCTTTTGTTGGATATCGCTCATGCTGGCTTTAAACTCGCAGAGATCCACCTGCCTTTGCCTCCTGAGTGCTGAGGTTGAAAGGGTGCGCAACCATGCCAGCCTCTGTAGAAACTTCCAGTGCCCCTCTGTCTGCCTACATGTGGTGCTTGTTGCTTACCCCATGTGATTCTTAAAGCTGTCCCGAGCAGCAGTAGCACAAGGACACGGAAGTGTCTTTCCAAGCGCTTGTTGATCCTTAGATGTCTGCCTGCTGAGGGGAACAGAAAGGACTAAAGGAGCTAGAGGCTGATGGCAGATTGGAAAGTGGGTAGAATTTAGTGGCAGGCAGAAGGGGTTTCTGTCTTCAGCTGTGGTTGTGCAAGCTCCTCCCCCCTCTTGTCCCATCAACAGTGCAATCGAGTTCTCTCTGCAGATCACAAGGAGTCCTGGGCTCGCCTATGTCCAGACTTGCATCCTCTGCGCTCCTTCCGGCACCCTGTTGTCTCTAAGTATATAAACTCATAAAGTCATCGTGCTTAATACTCTAACAGAAGAAAGATGAGATAAACCTGAAGGTAACATGGACAGACGCATGCAGAGGCAGTGAGCCTGCTTCAAGACAGGGACTTTGGAGGCAGGCTAGCTGGGTAACCAGCCTCTTTGTAATGGTTTTCCATCGGCAAAATGGAGATGATTAGCAATTCGGGACTATAAAAGTACCCGAGTTAATATGGCCATACCTGCTTTGGATAACGTCTAATACCACGTCAGCTCCCTGTGATCATTCGCTTGTTCGTGCTATCACACTGTTCACCTTCTGTCTTTTTGTGGCTCCTCCTGATTTGTAGTCAGGCTTACACTAATGTCACCACCTTTAATATGTCCTGATTATAGCACAGTCCTCACTCTAATGATTTTGTCTTGTTCTTTGTTTTGTTTTGTCTTATTCTCAGGCCCAACACAGAGATACTTTCATTGAAGAACGCTATGGAAAATATAACATCAGTGACCCTCTAATGGCTCTTCAGAGAGATTTTGAAACACTAAAAGAAAAAAATGATAGTGAGAAGCAGCCAGTGTGCACAAACCCCCTCTCTATCCTTAAGGTGGTGATGAAGCAATGCAAGAACATGCAGGAGCGCATGCTGTCCCAGCTGGCTGCTGCCGAGAGCAGGCACCGAAAGGTAGGCTCGCCCATGTGCTTCGGGAATCCTCAGAGGCCTCTGTAAATAATGCTTCCTTTCCTGTCCACCACCAGGTTTCATGGGACTCTGATGGGGCAGGGGACCTCCTAGGTATAGAAAGGTCCTTCAGTGACACAGGAGCCAGGAGAACACAAAAGGAGTACAGATGATTGCACCGGTTCAGTTTAAGGACTGGGCCAGACATTCCTGAAGGAGACATTCCTTCTTGGTGTGGCACTCCAGAACACTTGGTGCATTTTATTTTCAGATCTCAATCTTCCTAACTTTGGCAACAAGCAAGTGTTTAACCAAGCTTGTAGCTGAACAGAGCGTTCTCCGTTTGCTTACTTAAGTGATAAATAAAGAGTATTTAGGGAAGAAAAGTATAAATCTACCTGATTACAACCATGCAAGCATGGAGATTGTTCCATCCATTCTAGTTTTGTATTTCATCACATGCTTGAGAACCATAAACGGCTCCTAGAATGCTTGCTTGAAGTTTTTCCTATCCTAGGTGGAGGGCAGGCACTCTGCTTCTGTCTGATAGCTCCTTAGGAGGGAGGGCGAACCTGTGCTCCCTGCACTCTCATCTTTAGAGTTTTAGTGTAGGTATATTCGTTTCTCAGCTTCTCGTTTGCTGCTTGGTTTTGGCCTGCAGACAATGTTTGGCAAGAATCTGCATTTAAAAAAAAACTACCAGTTTAGATTTGGACCTACAAAGATAGGCATCAACAGTGTTTTGTAGGAGACATTTTAACCAGAAAAAATGAGGTCAGCAACTTCAAACTTAGTAGACATTAGTTTGTTCTCATGGCTATCTCCACGAGAGTGCACTGCTAAAGCCATATCTGATGAATTGCCCCCAGGATGGGTTTTCTTGCCTGTCAGTCTTTGTAGGTCCTTAATCATGGGTAGGGCACAGATATTCCCTGAAATACATAAAATATCAGAAGTGTGCGCATTCTTATGGAAAGTGTATTTTTTCTACTTTTAGTCAAATTCCAAAAGTTGCCTAAGACCTTTGAGTCTAACCTAGAATGTGTCATCTAGAACATTCCTGGCAGTGTGTTGAAATGTGGCCTAAGTTGGGACTTTCACATGAACTAAGAAAACCTTCATCAGATCCTTGAGTGGTGGGCAGGCCTTATTCCCACTTCATCCAGGAAGTGACTGAATCCTGGAAGGTGTAGTATAGTTTCAGGTCTAGGTGTCGAGAGAGGAGAAAGTTAAAAATAACTGAAAATTCCTTAGTATACTGTTTCAGTGTAAAATGTAAGTAGCATTAAGTTTTTGAAAACAAGTAATTTACCTCTTTTGTTTGGTTGGTTTCTTGATACAGGGTTTTATCTAACCCAGGCTGGCCTCCAGCTCTCCACCATGCCATGTGGGAAGGTTACATCACCTACCCAATAGAGAACCTGTCTGCTCTTGGGAATGTTACCAAGTAGGGCACTTAATTTGCCTGAAATAATTAGCTCTTCGAGGTCTATAGTAAGAGGAAGCCTACAGTCTGAATTCGCAGAAGGTTCCCAGTGTCTGCCCTTCCCTGTGGTGTGGCTGTTAACTAACCCTTCACCTCTGGAAAGATTGGGATCCACACAGCAGATAATGTGGTCATACTACCTAGTCACCTCTTCCCTTGCCCAGCCCCACGTGGATTTGTGGGCTCATGTAGCTCACTAGGTTAGAACTCATATGGAGGTAAAGATGACCTTCAGCTCCAGCTCCCAAGCGCTGGGTTACAGATACATGCTTTCCACACCTAGTTTAAGGGAGAGTCTTCCTAATCGTCTGAAAATCCAGGCTCTGAACCACCCTTCCTGAAGCCCCTGCTGCTTCCAGGTCCCAGCTCTTTGGGAGTCTGAAGACTGCCTCTCCTTAAGCTCTCTTCCCACTTCAGAATGTCATTAAAACTTGCCTGGGCCTGGGAGATGGCCGAGCTCTTCCAAAGGGCCCAGGTTCAGTTCCTAACACACCACATCCGGCAGTTCACAGCCACCTGTAACTGCACCTCCATGGACTCCAATGTCTCTGGCCACTGTGGGCAACCACGCTCATACCGTCTCACACTTAAATAAATAAAATGAATCTTTTAAAAAGCTTTCTCCCCTCTTAAAGTCACTCTTATCTCTGAGACTTTATAGTTCTTTTTATTCCTTTCTGTAACTTTTTTAAAGAATTATTTTAAATAATTGTATACAGTGTTCTGTCTGCATGTATGCCTGCATGTCAGAAGAAGTAATCAGATCTCACTATAGATGGTTGGAGCCACCATGTAGTTGCTGGGAATTGAACTCAGGACCTCATGAAGAGCAGTCAGTGCTCCTAACCTCTGAGCCATCTCTCCAGCCCCTTCTTTTTGTAATTTTAAAGGGCTCTCAAAAGAGAAGATAGGTAAACTGTGGCTACCAAAAAGGTTTAACCAAAAGCCTTTCTTTCTTTTTTTTTTTTTTGGTTTTTCGAGGCAGGGTTTCTCTGTCGCTTTGGAGCCTGCGCTGGAACTAGCTCTTGTAGACCAGGCTGGTCTCAAACTCACAAAGATCCGCCTGCCTCTGCCTCCCAAGTGCTGGGATTAAAGGCGTGCGCCACCACCGCCCGGCCCAAAAGCCTTTCTATTAAATTTAAAAACTAGATTTTTTTTTTTTAAAGCTCAAATGCTAGTATGTTTTCATTTTTTTATTTATTTTTGAGGCCAAATCTCCCTGTATAGCTCTGGCTGGCTTGGAACTCTCTGTATAGACCAGACTAATTTCACAGTCATAGATCCTCCTGCCTCTGCCTCCTGAATCCTGAGATAGGCATGTGACCCCATGCTTGGTTTTTCATTTAAAATGGAGTTCCGTGTCATAGAAATTCTTCTTTCTTCATTCCTAAGAATTTTTATGAGCCGAAGTCATGAGAAATGACCCTTGAGGTAGCTGATAGTGCTGTGCCCTGGAGGGCTAGACTGAGCAGCTCCAGAAGCAGAGGCTACTGAGTGATACATTCCTATCCAGGACACGTGTGGTTTGGATCCTTCAGCAGGATAAATGGACAAGTCATTAGAGTTTTCTAAAAAATCATCACTTAGGATCCCAGTAATTGGGCCTTCTGCCTGTAGGATGAAGTTAGGAGCCTTTCCTGTCCTATCTGGGTATACAAAAATAGGTATTATTAGTTAAGTAAGGCACAAGATGTCCCATTTGAGATATTTAATTTCAAATTCCCATTTTGGTACCTCCAGTGATAGCATTGAGAGTAATACCTCAGCCTTGTAAGGTCTCTCTCTCTCTCTCTCTCTCTCTCTCATCACACACACACACACACCCCATCCCAGCAGGTCCCTAGTCATTCCAAGCTGCATATGATTTCCCAGACTTCTGCTGGTCCTCAAACCTTCTGAACCCCACGGCTAATTAGTCGCTCTCTTGTCTCTGCTTACATTCTTCTGCACATACTTCAGCAAAGTAAATATCTTGTTTTCTAGCACATAACTTGCATGTCTTTCACCCTGCTAGACAGCATGCTCCTTGACAGCCCTGGCTGGATTTCTTTTGTTTATTATGTAATCTGGAACCTTCAAGTGTTAAGTGATATAAATGTGATTACTTGATATTTGAAAGTAAATATTTTTAAATCCTTTACAGGTAATCCTTGACCTTGAAGAAGAGAGACAGAGGCATGCTCAGGACACTGCAGAAGGAGATGATGTCACCTACATGCTGGAGAAGGAGAGGGAGAGGCTGACGCAACAGGTAACTCAGAAGAAAGGGCGTGATGACATTTGCTTAGAATGACATTTTTTTAGGTTCATTTCCTGTGTGCAAAATTACATATAAGTTTTCAGAAAGAAGATAGAATGTTCCATGTTTATCATGTCTGCTTCCAAAAAGTCTTTTTTTAAGCATAGGTTACTTGGGGTTGGGGAGATGGCTCAGCTCCCCAGTGTTAAGAGCATACACTGCTATTGCAGAGGATCCGAGTTTGGTCCCCCACATCCATTGTAACTCCAGCTCTGGAGGATCTGATGCCCTCCTTTTTGTCTGCAGTGACACCCACACTCACATACACATAACCCCTACGACACCCACAAGGACACACAGTCTTAGAAACTAAACCAACATAGAGCACTTAGTGGAGCTGTCATCCGTAGCACATACTTTAGAGGTCTCTGATCCTCAAAATTTTTTGTTGTTGCCTGATCTACAGTAACAGTGTGGCCTGTCACATTTCAATGTACCTGAAGCAAGGATTGCAGGACACAAAACAACCCTTTATTCCTGTAGTATACGGTGCTGTTTTCAATTCTTTAGTCATGGTCTCACTATGTAGATCATGCTAGCCTTGAACTCACACTCTTTAATTGTTGTAAATATGATCATGACTTACCCTGTTCCCTCTCATTCAGAGTCTGTGTGATAATATTAGACAAACTACATTTATGTAGATCCAAGGATGGTGGTGCATGCCTCTAATCCTAGCAGTTGGAAGGAGGATTTCAAGTTCAAAGCTACTCTCAGAGTAAGACCTTGCCTAATGAAAATGAGGATTTCAGTTTTAAGTGCAGCTACTTAAGTTCTTTTTCCTTTTTTTTTTTTTTTTAAGATCAGAGCAAATGATTGCTGGAACTTTAAGTTTGATTTTCAGTGGCCTCCATTCCCAGATCTAGCTTGTGTATGTTCTGTATTTGTTTTGGCTGCTTCTGTGTTCTCCCCACATACCTAAAACACAATGGAGCATCATATTCCCACTGTTCACCCTGAGGCAGTTAGGAACTCCAACGCCTCCCAAGTCATCAAGCAAAGATTAGCTCATAGTGTGTGGGGGTTCTGTGTGGGATGTCCTCATACTTCAGAAATACTAATTAGCCTAAGCGCCATGGCGTTCATGCTAGCACCATGCCCCAGAGCGCAGCTAGCGAGGGCACTCCCCATTCATGACTCCAGTACATCCTTTTGTTTCCCTGCTCTCATCAAGATGTCTGGTGACTTTTTGTTTTTTCCTAGTTGGAATTTGAAAAGTCCCAAGTGAAAAAATTTGAAAAAGAACAAAAAAAGCTATCTAGTCAGTTGGAAGAGGAGCGCGCCCGCCACAAGCAGCTCTCATCCATGCTGGTGCTTGAGTGCAAGAAGGCCACCAGCAAGGCAGCAGAGGAGGGGCAGAAGGCCGGAGAGCTGAGCCTGAAGCTGGAGAAGGAGAAGAGCCGGGCGAGTAAGCTGGAGGAGGAATTGGCAGCTGAGAGGAAACGAGGCCTGCAGACGGAGGCCCAGGTGGAGAAGCAGTTGTCTGAGTTTGATATCGAGAGGGAGCAGTTGAGAGCCAAACTGAATCGAGAGGTGAACCGCACCAGAGCCCTGAAGGATGAGATTGAAGACTTGAAGAAGCTTGTCAGGGACCTGGAGGCTGCCCAGCAGCACAGTGGCACCAGTGAGCAGTGCAGAGGGCCAGCAATCGCATCCAGGGGCACAGCCACAGAGACCCCCGTGCTAGTGTCTGTGTTCTGCCAAACAGAGAGTGTTCAGATGGAGAGAAGCCATGGGAGCATCCTAACCAAGCTGACAGACACTGGTCTTCCTGGTCCCACCACTCCTACTTACTCATATGCAAAAGTCAATGGCCACTGTGACCCAGAAATACAAACTACCAGGGACTTAACCTCAGGCAGCAGCACAGAAAACCAAGGGCCTTCGCGAGAGAAATCTGTGGTCTCAGCCCAGGAGAAGCCAGTGGAGAATGGCGGGTGTCCTGTAGGAGCTGAGACTCCAGTCACAATGCCGAGTCACCTCCCTTCCAGTGGCAGCTCACTGTCTCCCAGCAGCACCGCCTCCTCCTCTCTGACGTCCTCTCCCTGCTCCTCACCAGTTCTAACCAAACGTCTCTTGGGGTCATCGGTCAGCAGCCCCGGCTACCAGTCTTCCTACCAAGTAGGAATCAACCAGCGGTTCCACGCAGCTCGGCACAAGTTTCAGTCCCAAGCAGACCAAGATCAGCAGGCCAGTGGTCTCCAGAGCCCTCCATCCAGGGACCTGTCCCCTACCCTTTTAGACAACTCTGCCGCCAAGCAGCTGGCCCGAAACACGGTCACACAGGTGCTCTCCAGATTCACTAACCAAGGGCCAATCAAGCCAGTCTCTCCCAACAGCTCTCCCTTTGGTACAGACTACCGGAATTTGGCCAGCACTGCCAACCCAAGAGGTGACACTAGCCATTCACCTACTCCAGGGAAAGTGTCCAGCCCTCTGAGCCCCCTGTCTCCAGGAATCAAGTCCCCAACCATCCCCAGAGCCGAGAGAGGAAACCCTCCACCAATCCCACCCAAAAAACCTGGCCTCACCCCATCCCAATCTGCTGCCACTCCCGTGTCGAAAACTCATTCCCAGGCGGCCTCCTTGACCACCACAGAAGACCTTGCCAGCAGCTGCTCTCCCAGTGCCGTGGTGGCCAACGGCAAGGACGTTGAGATACTTGTGCCTACCAGCAGCTAGTCCCTAGGAGTGAGTCTCCACATTTGACATTCCATCAGATTTCGTTCAAGAGTTTGAGTTAAACCTTGGAGTCGGATCATGTTATTTATTTTGATAGTAGCTACAGCCGTCTGTGTAACACATTCAGTGTATTTACCTTTTTGTATTTTTTTTAAGTAGAAACTGAGTACTCTGGGTTTTGATGACTCGCCTGTTTGTACTGAGCTTAGGAGGGGACCTCATCGACATCTCAAGCTCCGCAGTCACCAGCATCTGACGATGGAGAAATTGACGATGATCTGCTGTCGGCTTTGGAGCTAGACTCACTCAGCACTCATTTCAAGTTATGCAGAAGCAGTTCGTGCAGATTTTTATTCCAGATGAAGATGCTTTAAAAGTGCCTGAAATAAGACTGCCGCATGAACGATTCTGCGGCAGACACGAAAGACCGAGCATTTATTGCAGAAACCAAGATCCTCTGAGTCTGAATGTCAAAAATCAACACTGCTCTTAATCCTCTCTGACTGTTGATTCCAGCTTTGTGTTCTGACCCGAGGTTTGCGTAAGTGGAGTGGAAATCCTTCTAAAGGGGCGTGAACTCTCTGTCAGGCTGAGCTTTGCGCGTCACTGAGCCCTTGAGAACCCTCCCGCGCACTGAGCTGTTGGGGTGCTGATTTTCTTGTCCTTTTGAAAAAATTATGTCATTCTCAAGTTTCCCACATCAATCCTTGACCAGAGTGAAATCACATCTCCATTCCAAACCACCTTCGAGCATCGACTGTTGGGAACTTCCGGTTCTGGTCGCTTCTACTTGAACAGGAAACGACATAATGAACTCTTTATTCTGTAATCAAAAAGCAATAACTTAAAAGTCACTCTTTGTAATATTGTAAGTCAGAATTATACAGGTTTTACCAAATTGTTACATTTATTCTCCATGCTGCCAGCACTTGTATCTGTGGAACCAAATTAACTTTTGCCCAAATGGAAGTATACATATTTCTGTATAGATACATGCCCCTTTATGTGTTCAGCATTCTCACACTTAAGCACATAAATATTAGTGTGATTGTATCTTTGGAGTCTGCAGTGTAGTGTAAAGGACAAGTAGAATCGCATGTTAAGATTACCTACCAAAGCAACTACAAGTGGCTTGGAGCCAGCCAGCCAACAAAGGAATCCATTTCACAAGGAAGTGGGGCAATCCCAAACGAAGCCCGAATCGTCAGCGTCGTAGAAAGACACAACTAGAGTAGCCCTGGTGCCGCAGGACTCAGCTGGTCATTCAAGTGTCGCCCACACAGTGTCACAGCCCCGTGTAATAGAGCCACCCCTTTGAGCCCCAGCTGCTGCCATGCAGAAATTCCAGACCAAGGTTACCAGTTCTCCAAACATTCATGAAATTCAAATTTCCATAAGAAAATTATTTCCAGGAACTGATTCAAAATGGTTTTAAACACTGCTGATTAGATTAACATGGCTGTCATTGACTTCGGTGTGTAAGCTACCAAGCTGCAACCCCTTTCATTCTAGAACTTCTGCTGTTTCCCTCATAGTGACTTCGTATAGACAGGAACCTCTAGGCTTCTTTGCTGTGTCAGCTACATCTGACCGAGTCCCCAGAACAGAACAGTCTCCCTGTCAGCAAGCAGAAGTCTAGAGAGGTCAGCTCAGGACACTGGTTATACGGCTTTGTATGCAGAGTGGGAGAGAGGAAGGCCTCGGTGTCTGTATGCATTCTCCAAGCCAGCATCTAACCAGAAACCCCAACCTGCTGTGACCTTTTACTGGAACTATAGGGAACACTTGATCATATGTTTGAAAAGCCAAAGGATTCAGTGTACCCATCCAGGTTAGGTAACGCACAAGGCATTAGACATTGGTCTTTTTGAAAAGCATAGAGCTATTTTAAAAAAAAAAAAAGTCTTCCCCAAAATTTGGTTGTTAATAACTTTTAATATTTTTCTTAATGCATCGAGTCAGTGGGCGAGAGGCAGGTGGTGAGATTGTGGACAGGTCAGCAGCAGAGTGCACTGTTGACTGATGAAGGGAGATGCATGGCAGATGAAAGTGTCGTCTGAAACTCTGCAAAGCAATACTGCGTTGAATTTCTTCCTGTTGCAGAGCCAAAACAGCAGTGCCGGTCAAAAGCTGACCCTCCCAATCGGGAGGAGAGACTCCAGCGCCAGAACGTTCTTACCTCTCTTGCTTTAAATGGTAATCTTAAAGGTTGCATTGTGCTCTCCCTCTGTCTGGAGATAGAGATCTATATAGAGAGAAATGCTATAAGGAAGTTTATTCTTAGGAAGTGCACTGAACAATATTTCTTTAACAGTGTAATATGGGGGTGGGATATGCAAGAGAAATGTGTATTTTTGCTAGTTGCCTATCTTCCGAGATAATAAGCACAATCCTGAAATGGATCCAATAATTCAGTTAGATATTATAGGTTAGTATTTAAGTTTGCAATAGTTGTGTGTGTGCTAAGTAAAAGTTCCATGATTCACAATTTGGGTATTAACCCATGTCAGAAAAACTGTTACTGGTGAATAAATTCTAATGATGTGCAAGGTGTAACATGAGCATTAACTAGTTATTAACATTTGTAAAGCCAAATGTACCATGCAGAAGTCTTCATTTTTATAGCAGACTACATTAAAACAGATTAAATCATACTGTCTGGGGAGAAAACTCTTGTCTACAAAACGAAAAGTGTACAGTCCGGGCCTGTTTTGTTAGGAAGGGGAGTGGGTGCTGTAAGGAACACTTGATCATGTGTTTAAACAACTAAATGATTCAATGGGTGCGTCCAAGTTAGAATTCACAAAAAAATTGCCAGGTGTAGCAGCGCATGCCTTTTATCCCTGTACAGAGGCAGGTGGATCTCTGCGAGTTCAAGGCCAGCCTGGTCTACAGAGTAAGTTGTGGGATAGCCAGAGCTCTTACACGGAGAAAGCCTTTCTCAATAAAACCGAAAAGAACTCCAAAAACTTAGACATTAGTTCTCTTGTGAAGCATAGAGCTGGGGGGGGATAATTTCCCAGTAATGTAGTCTTTAATAACTTTTGATACAGTATTTTTATTCATTGAGAATCTCATACATGCACATAATGTATTTTGATATCTTTACCCCCAGCCATCCTCCTAACTACTCCCAGATCTACCCCACCCCTTTTTGGTTTTTTTTTTTTAACAACCCGTTGGTTCAAATTTATGCTATCCATATATGCAACAGGTGTAGGGCCACCCACTGGAGCATGGTTTACCTGCCAAAGGCCACACCCCTAAGAAAAACTGTCACTCCCTCTCTAGTACCCATAGCCGCCATTAACTACTCAAGCCCAGGTGGGAACAGTAGAGCTGGCTACTGTGAGTTCATAAGGGCGTGGCATGCCCAGAAGTCAGGTCCCCATCCTCCCTAACTTGTGGCTCTTAGACTGTTTCCTCCTCTTCCGTGATACCCCTGAGCCTTGGGAGGCAGTGTGATACAGATGAGCTGTTTGTGGGTGAGCACTCCAGTTGGATTTACTCTCTGGACTTTGACCAGCTGTGAGTTTCCGTGATAACCACTGAGCCGGCACAAAGGAGCTCCTCTATAAGGACTGAGCGCTGCACTAATCTGTGTGTCTAAAGATGCGTGTTTGAAAGCAGGTCGATATTCTCTCCACTTAGAGCAACAATAGGAAGTTCACTCCTAGAACCTATGGTTCTTGGCCAGATTTACAGTACCTTGCATACATTTCCTCCTGTGGGACAGCTATGGAGCCTGTCCTGGAACTCTTTCTGCAGACCAAGCTGGCTTCAAACTCACAGAGGTCACCTGCCTCTGCCTCCCAAGTGCTGGGATTTAAAGGCATATGCTTCCACCACCCAGCTGAATCTTAAATCCAATCAGAAAGCAGTAGTGGCCGCTGTAGATTTTTGCCATTGTACCCATGACCACATCTTGCCAGACCAGTTAGTTACTAGCAACTTTCCGACCCTTTTAGGGCTCTGGGCCTTTTGAAAATCTTAGAAAAGCTATGTATTGTATTCCCAGAAAGACGGCTGTACCCATATGCAAATTCGGTTGACAGTTTCCGTGGAACCAGACCAGAAGCCACCAGTGACTCATGTGTTCCAACTTCAATGCCTGATCTTGTCCTGCCCTCTCATTTCACAAATGACTAATGCTTCCCTGAAAGTTTGCTAGTCCATGCTTTGCTGCTTCTCCATGTTTGCAGTTGTAAGTTGTAGCCAGACGAAAGTACTTGAATACCCTTTGATGTACAAAAGATGTTCAAACAGTGTGGATGTTTACGGATCTTAAGTAAGCTCATTAGTGATCCATTCAACAAACACTAGCTATATCCAGTTTCCCATGACTGCTGCCCTGTCTGCCTCTCTCTCTCTCTCTCTCCCCGTGTGTGTGTGTGTGTGTGTGTGTGTGTGTGTGTGTGTGTGTGTGAGAGAGAGAGAGAGAGAGAGAGAGAGAGACAGAAAGACCCAGGGTGTGTGTGTGTGTGTGTTTCCTGATGTGGTAGGTAGTCCTTGAAACACAACTTCCAGTGTCTTGAGATGCTGGCTTCAGAATAAGGGGTTGGGGGCTAGGGGTGGCTCTGTGGTGGCATGTTTGCCTACCTAGCACATGTTAGGCTCTGGGTACTATCCACAACTTTGGGGTGAGAGAAGATATATTTTCAAAACAGGAAAGAGTCGGGCAATGAGCCATATTCCATGGGAGTCGTTTTTACATTTTAGTATTTAAACTAGTTGAGAAAATTTGAGTCTTTCCATCTCTCTGTTCACACCTATATGTCATTGGGATACAGACTGGGATGTGCTTGCGTATACCCTGGGCAGCCTACTGAAAGTGATGGCTGGGTAGTCTAAGGACTGCATTTCGGTTAAGTAATGCTTCACATCCCCCCCTTGTTCATTTGAAACTTGCCTGTTGTGTAAGGAGATATCTTAGCTTCTGGAAGTCCTGCCAGAATGTCAGTGATGCCGAGAGTGCCTGTTTGGGTACCAAGCCCCATGATAATGCTTTGACATGCGTACCTAGCTCTACAGATCCTCCTGTGAGCCTGTTATCTCCAGTGAGCTGATGGGGTGATTGAGGACAAGAGGGCTATACAAAGACTCTTGGTTGACTGACAACCAAGCTTTCAAACCTGTTACTGGAAAACATAGATGTGCTGAGTGTGATGACCAAGTGTAGACTATGGGCAGGGAGAAGGGGGAAGAGATTAAAACTCTGTGAGCTTGTGCCTGGAGAAATGGTTCATGGTTAAGAGCACTCCATGCCCTTACAAAGAACTCAGGTTCAATTCCCAGCAACCAAAGTGTGGCTAACAACCGTTTCCAAAGGATCCAGTGCCCTCTCCTGGCCTGTGTAGGCGCTGCATGCATATGGAGTGCTTACATACCTACAGGCAAAACATTCATACACATAAAAAGAACCTTAAAAATCTCTACAGGCACCGGGCAGTGGTGGCGCCCACCTTTAATCCCAGCACTCAGGAGGCAGGTGAATCTCTGAGTTTGAGGCCAGCCTGGTCTAAAGAGTGAGTTCCAGGACAACCAGAGCTGTTACAGAGAAACCCTGTCTCCAGAAACAAAACCAAAAACCAAAAAAATGCTACAAGCAAAAACAAGATCTCACAGCCCAGACTTAGCTAACCTAGTGCTTACTGTGTAGACTATGCCGACCTCAGGCTCTCATATCTTTGAAGGTGTGTTAAAGTCTCATGGCTCACCGCCAGGACGACAGCACCCTGTTCTACATAGACTTATGGAACTATACAATCCAGAACCATCAGTTTTGTCTGATCTTCCTACAGTGCAAATTCAACGGAAACACTGTTCATGAAAGTATTCTTTGTCTGTGCATGGTGGAACATACCTGCCATCCTAGCACTTGGGAGGTGGACATAGAAGGATCCAGACTTCCAGGTCCACTCAGCTAGTTAAGGAGTTTGAGGCTAGCCTGGGATTTTTGAGACCTTGTGTGGAAAAAAAAAAATGGTTATGAGCATGTGCTGCTCCTACAGTGAGAGGCCCAGATCTTCCTGTAACTCCAGTTCCAAGGGATCCAGTGACCTCTGAGGACACCCGTACACACTTGCGAGCATGCACACACACACACACACACACACACACACACACACAAATGAGAAGAAATGCCCCCCCAAAAGCAATGAAAAGAATACTCTAAAATTCCCCTCAGCCCTGGGTCTGGTGGGCACTTTCCTATTGCTCTGGAGCCCTGCTGCTGATGGCTGTGGGAACTTATCCCAGACTCTGGTTCTTTATTTTCCTGCCAGCATCTGACTATTGTAGCGCTTGCTCAATCCCAGGAGTTTGGGTTTAACTCTGTCAAAGGCCTGCGCTGGCCTACGTAGCAAGTTCCAGGTCAGCCAAAGCTACACGACGAGACCCTGTCTTTAAGAGGGGGAGGGGGTGGGCGTGAAGAGATGGCTGCTCTTCTAGAGGTCCTGGGTTCAATTCCCAGAACCCACATGGCAGCTCACAGCTGTCTGTAACCTCAATTCCAGGCTATCCAACACCCCCACACACGCAGGCAAAATAACATGCCCATAAACTAAAACGTTAAAAAAAAAAAAAGGCTGGAAATGTAGCTCAGTGGCAAGCAGTATGCTTATGAACTCTTAGTTCCAGTTCCCAGCACCGTGCCCCCCAAAACTTCAAAGTCAAAATTCCAGCTTCCAGATCTTCATTGGCCCTCTTTGTGGTTGTAGAGTGGAGTGAACTAAGCAAAGACTTTGTTGAGGTTACAAAGCTGAGGGGAGCAAGAAGTAGTTGGGTCATTTCAAAGTTACTTTCCCTGTAAGGGGGACTAAGGCAAAACAAAATCAAATCTGCCTAAAGCCGAAAGACGGAGCTGCTCTGGTAGGTTCAGACAGGCTGCTCTGGGGTCAGGTAAGGTTAACCTGATGGCAAGCTGCTGTGCGCATGCTTTGGGTTTCTAATCTGGTCTCTTGGGACCTGGTTTAGGGACCTAGTCCAAAACAGCCACTTGTAATATTTATCAAAATGCTTTGCTCCTAAAGTACCTGTGTTTCCCAAACAAAGGTATAGTGGCCTGGTAGCCTAGCTGGGGCCAGGAGGATTGCCACAAATTCAAAGCCTGTGTGGATTCTGTCTCAACAAAACCAAACATCGCCATCATCTCATAAGAAATGAACACGTTCCCAGGTACCTCCCTGCTGATTCAGTCGGCTAGGATGAGGCCCTAACTGGGTGGCTCAGAGTGAACACAGTCAGAAAACCCTGGGGCTCCACTCTAGTGTCTTATCAGACCTAACCGGGGCCTGGAGACTTCCAGATAAAGGAAACAAAAACAAAGACCTTAATTAATTCCCCTCAAACAACAGGTTTCTTAAGGAGCCAAGGAGAGCCAGAAGCCAAGGTAGCTATTAAAGACACAAGTTTAGACCTGTTTCCTGCCCTCAGGGTACTCTCAATTTAGCTGAAAGAAACACAAAAAATTTACTTGATTCTAAGAGGATCTTGAGTTCTAGGCCAGTTTAGACTTAAGGGTGATCATCTGCTTTTCAAACAAAAGATAAAAGGCATATAGTCACTGAAAGTACTGCAGGAGTTCCCCTCTAGTGCAGTCTGTGTAGCAAAAGCTTTGTGGTCCTTTAGAGCGGGGAGTGGGTACTAGGACACAGGTGCCTGGGGTTCTGCCTGTCTCCCAGCGTTTGATTTAGGTTTCACTGCTTTGATCCAAGGATGAAGTGGATGGTGGCACAAAGCCCCAAGAGCCCAGTCTTGCTTGAAGAGAAACAGGCCCCTGTGTGTCATTTCTGCATGGTTTGGGACTGATTTAAGGTACTCAAATCCGCAGCACTGTCCTGAGGCTTGTAGGGATTTCAGAAGACGGTGAGAAAGGGCTGTGCTTCGCCAACTGCTTCGCCCACAAGTGTTCTCTTTGCCCTTGCCTTTCTTACTCTAAATCTCAAAGAGAGCAGTGGAAAATGAGCTTTGTAATGATTCAGACGAGCCCTCTGGGACCTTGCAAGTGGCTCAGAGGATGAAAAAGTGAAACCTACCCTTCTGTGCCACTGTCCATGTTGCTGAGACTGGAGGAGGCTGGAGGAAGGACCACGGCTCCTCCACATCCCTGTGAAATGGCTGACACTGGGAAGCCACTGAATTTTTGTTTGTTTGTTTGCCTTTGTTTTTTGAGACAGGATTTCTCTGTAGCCCTGGCTGTCTTGGAACTCATTCTGAAGACCAGGCTGACCTCGAACTCATAGATCCGACTATTTCTGCCTCCTGAGTGCTGGGATTAAAGATGTGCAACACCACCATCCAGCAAAAATTTTTTTAAATTTTTATTTTTCTTTGATGTGTATGTGGCTGCCCACAGAGGTTGTTAGATCCCCTGGAGCTGGAGACACAGGTAATGGTAAGCCACCCGATATGAGTGCTACCCTTGGGTCTCCTGAGAGAGAGGCAAGCATTCTTAATGGCTGAGCCATCTCTTCAGTCCCCTGAAATTTTTAAGATAGGTGTTATCCTGGGGAGCCACCCACGTAGTCTGGCAGACTAGGCTTGGAACTCTACTAACTCGATGTGATGTGTAAGTAGAATATCCTGCCCGGGTCCTCCTTCCCCAGATCCAGGGAATCTTAGCTTGGCTAGTGCCCCTCACAGGAACTGTATTTACTAGGATGGAATGACAAAACAAATGGCAAGGTTATTCTCTTATACTCAAGTCATTCCAAAGACTGAGTGTGTGTGCGTGTGCACGTGTACTATATGTACATGCATTCTATGGTCAAATTACCAGTCTCCCTGCTTCAGTCTCTTAAGTGATGGGATCACAGCCGTGCTGCCTCAAGTTTACTGTTTGTCTCTTTGTCCCAATAGGGAGAACTCAGAAGGGTCATCCTAGCTTTAAAACCACGTGAGGGCTGGGAGTATGGCTAAGTGGTAAATGCTTTACCTAGCGTTTATGAGGAGCTGGATTCCATCCTTAGTACGTATTCAAATAGTGCGACTGTAGAAGACCCTTGAGGGTTGACTGTGGCTTTTCTGGTACACAATTTAACAACTTAGTGTCTCCCTCTATCTATCCTGCGGCACTTCCATTCCCACTTCCTGGGTGTGTTTAGCCTCCAGCCAGTTAATCTCCAGCTAATCTCTAGCCAAACCTTCAATCTTCCTTGATTGAGCTTCCTGATTAAACTCTTAACGTAACTGAGGGGGGGGGGTTCATGGTTTTGAGGTTTGTCAAGTCGTCAACTATGCTACTTCCTTTCATCTATGTAGCTAATGAAAGTGATCTCCTACCTAACAGATACAGTGATGAAGAAACAAATTAATTGCCCAGAGGTCCTACAGCAGAGCCAAGTTTGAGCTGGAAAGTCACAGCTGCAAGTCAAGGCCTGGGGAGGAGGGGGGGAGGCGGTTGAGAAATACAGCTAACCATTGCTTGACGTGTGTTGTGTTGGGCTTGGGAGATGCTCGGACCAACATGTGCCCAAGCCCAGCACAGCACATACCAAGCAGCCGAGGTACATCCACAGCCCTGCAACTGGCATTCAAGCACAGCCCCATTTGCTTTGCAAGGCTTCCACAGACCACACCACCATTTCCAACTAGGTCAAAGGGCCAAAGCTCAAAGATAGAACATACGGGGCTTTAAGATATTAAATCCCCATCACAAAACAAACAAACAAACAAAAAAAAAATGAACAAAGCCAGCAATGCATGTGGGGAGTTAGGACACTGTGGATCACCAGTTATATTCCAAGTCCACTGGTTATGTTTCTTTTAAGCTCTTCAGCTGAGAACAGGACACGGAAGAAAAAAAAAAAACCAAAAAACTGGGTTCTAATGAGGAGAAAGACAAGGGCAATTTGTCTATTCACATGGAATCAAGGGAGAGAGAGAAGCTTAGAAACCTCTGCTGTAGGTCTCTTGTATTAAAAATGAGAATAAGCCCTAGAAAGGTTGAGTGACCAGCTAGGTTCACACAGCCAGTCCATGGCAGAGCCCACACAGTCTGTAATCCCCACCCCTACCCACCACTTCGGCCTCAGCTTTGGGCTGACCTAGAGCCAGTGGTTCCCAGCCTGGCCCTAGCTACTCCCTCGGAACCTCCCCCCTCTCCTCTCACCTACTTCTTCACAGTGCTTGGCTTTGATCTTGCTTAGCAGGGCTGCCTCAAGAATCCTGTTCTCCTGTCTCTGAACAGGTTTGACAGCTAGGAGCAGGTAGGCATGAGATGCATGGTAGGACTTTGGCTCCCAGGCTGGGCCTTTCTGTCTGGTCTCAGCCCTGGGAAGTACTTACTCACAAGGCAGTCAGGTAGAGCTAGGAAGCCACAGAAACTGTAAAGTCTCTGTCCCCTCCCTGCTCAGTCTCTGGCTTGTCACACTTGCCTGTGGGGAAGGGATACCAAATGCCTAAAGAGAAAAATGTCTCCTGGTCCCCTTTCTTCACCTGAACTCAAGCCTGAAGCTCTCCCTCAGGCAGCCTTTTGCATTTTCGAAGCTCCTTCTCTTCTCTCTGTTGTGTGCTCCTTCCCACTTCCCTCTCCCCAGCCGGTCCAGTCTCAGTCACAGCCTTCCAGGACTGTGTGTACCTCAGGGCAGAGGGTGTCCTCAGGAAGCTCCTGACCAAAAGTGATCTGGGGTGGCAGGGTGGTTTGGAGGTGGTGGCAGGGCACACACAGGCCCCTTCTTCATCCCTAGCATGTTTTCGCTCTCCTCAGCCTGGTGAGTCAGCACCACAGGGCCACACACAAGGCTCCCATTCAGAGCTCAGCTTCCTTCTGCTATAACTCAGATCTTGGCATCTCTCCCTCCCTCATTCTCTATGTGGGCCTTATTCTCACCATGGGAAAACTCTGCTCCCTGCCCCTGGCCTCCTCACGTTCCCCCAGCACCCACACCAGTCCACATTCCTCCTTCTTGCTTTCTGAGAGTTGGTAATTCCAGCTGGCTGTAGACATACAGGACACAGAACAAAGCAGAAATGATACATAGGTGAATCCTCATTTGCATATCCAGTAGGGATTTGTTGGTATGCTGGCATATGTCTCTAATCCTAAATTGAAGGTCAGCCTGGGCTACATAGCAAGATACTGTCTAAAGTAAATACAGATGAAACCCAGGTGTTTGTTGCTACTGGCTCTTGTGTAGCCCTGAGCTGGATCTAGAAACACACACACACACACACACACACACACACACACACACACACTTTGTGTCCACCTCTCTTTAATCAGCATATGGTTATTAAGGGCTAAGAGCTGCAATTTACATTTTAGTGTGGGGGGGAATGAGTCCCACAGAAGTGACATCTCAAAGTAATGCAGGGCATGACACCATAGGTATCTCAAATAGGTGGGAGCTGTCCCAGAGGAGAGCAGGATCAGAGGACTTAAAGCAGCAGTTTGCAAAAACCTCGATCTCCAAAAAATTTACATTATGATTCCTAACAGTAGCAAAATTGCAGTTATGAAATAGCAACAAAAATAATTTTATGGTTGAGGGTCACCACAATACGAAGAACTGAATTAAAGGATCACAGCATTAGGAAAGCTGAGGACCACTGGCTTAGACTAAGATTTAAGAAAAGGCAAATTAATTTACAGACAGAAGGGAGAGGGACCTAACTACACTGTATACAGCAAGAGAGTGCAAAAGAAATTCGGACCACAAGAGACATTAAGAGCAACAGCCTTGTTCTCTGTGGAACCCTGATAAGTGACAGGCCGGCCGTAAGTAGGGGTAGCTTGCACTTTTTCTCGTGGAGATTTTTCCACCTAACACACAGCAGCTACTCCGTAGGTAATGAGCCCTTGTCCATCGGAGTTCCAGGGCAGGGAGGACGAACTTGCTTGTCTGGATTGGAGGACGCTGGTTCTGACGCCACTCCTGGGCTCAAATGCCAGGCGCCAGGCGGGGTCCTCCCGGCTGGCAGGCAACCTCACCCTTCTCCCAAAAGCCGAGTTGCTTGCGCCCCCTGGTGTTTCGGACGCTCGCAACCTCGCTGGGATGAGGTGTGGCCATGCATGAACCTCAGCCACCCAGAGCGACGTGGTCTGTGGCCGGGAAGGGGCGCTACATGAGAACCGCTCGCAGGCAGGGTCATACCCTTCAGTATCCCTGTGCTCAACAGCCTTCTTGGGAACCAGCCTCCCACTAGGTAGCAGTTCCTAGAATGAGTGGGTGAGTGAATGAATGATTTGGAGGATAAAAGAGCGATAATGATAGAACCACCTCATTTTTTTTTGTTTGTTTGTTTTTGCAGTGATGGGGATTAAACCTAGGGTCTCACACTCATCTGGTGAGTGTCAGCGCTGGGCTAGTGAGCTACATCCCTGGTCATTTTATATACTTTTAAATTTGAGACAAGACTCTCACTAAGTTGAGCCTTGAAATTGTGATCCTCCTGCCTTAGCTTTCCAAGTAACTGGGGATACAGGCCTGCCTACACTAGGAGTCTTGGCTGACTTTGTGTCTTAAAGGAACAAGTTTAAGAATTGAAACTAGGCTCCTCCCCACCCCCCTCTGGTGGCAGCCATCAGATGAGCCAAGATGGGCGCATACAAATACATCCCGGAGCAATGGAGGAAGAAGCAGTGGGACGTGATGCGCTTTCTCCTGAGGGTCGGCTGCTGGCAGTACCGCCAGCTGTCCGCGCTGCACAGGGCTCCCTGCCCCACCCGGCCTGACAAAGCGCAGAGGCTGGGATGCAAGGTTCTGTCATATTCAGGATTC
>JAQHUG010000317.1:1069080-1107136 GCA_028555095.1 Dicrostonyx torquatus
GAACTAGCTCTTGTAGACCAGGCTGGCCTCGAATTCACAGAGATCTGCCTGCCTCTGCCTCCCGAGTGCTGGGATTAAAGGCGTGCGCCACCACCGCCCAGCAACAAAAATAATTTTTAAAAATAAAAAATCAGCTGGCCAGTGGTACACACCTTTAATCTCTGCACTCGGGACGCAGAGACAGGCAGCTCTTCTGAATTCCAGACCAGCCTGTTCTCAGAGTGAGTTCCAGGACAGCCAGGGATAAACAGAGAAATCCTGTCTCAAAAAAAATCTTAAAAAATTAAAACTAGTAGAATAGGGTTGAGGGTGTAGCTCAATGGTAAGGTGTCTGTCTAGCATGTTGAAGACACTGGGCTTGGTCCTAGCCCCAAGGTGGAATAGATAAAATGTGGTCTTTAAAGAAAAAGATTTATCTGTTCTGCCTTCCAGTGGATGTCGAGACTTCTTGGATCATGAGTGTTTCCTCTTCCCCTTGCACAGCAGTGGCCCCTGTGGTTTATTAGACTCAGGAGTGCCTGCAGCCACAGTGTTGGTCTGGGCAGAGGCTGGGGCATGACCATGCTCTGCAGTGACAGCCCTCGATGGTTTTAACCATGATGCTTTTTTTTTTTAAGTTAATGGTCTTTTTATTGGCGAAAAAAGATTAGCATTTACAACTTGGAATGGATGTAATTTCTTGTGCAACAGGGTTGATGGTTCTGTTGAAGTCCACAGTCAGCCTATTCTGCCAACTCTGAAAGATGGCTGGGAAGGTGCTAAAAACGGAGTCTAAGATGCTCCCTTGATGGAAATTTCTTACTAAAACTTTGTGTGACTGGTTGCAGCCTGACATTCATGTCGCGTGGTCCAATGCATACAGCACTACAACAACAAACATACTTGCCTGTCCGTCACTCCTTCTGCACACCATCCGGAGAGAAACATTTTATCAACCTGTGTGTTTTCAGGAAAGCAGCTATTGACAGTTTATACCAAGTTGACCCCATCTGAATTCTTTGACTTTGTTTTCCTATTTTTAAAATTTTTAATACAAATGCCTGACTGTGCTCAATTGTCAAGCTACATCATGCATGGATGAGTGGCCGGCCCAAACAGCACATTAATCATTAGCAAATGGAACTTTAAGGAGTCCACTAAGTGCCTCCTTATCATTAAGGCAGTACAAGTATTTATGCTGTAAAACTGATGTAGAGCCTGACCACAGGGGACAGGACCACCAACCAATGCACAGACTCTGGGTGCGGACAGAAGGATCCTTGACATTCTGTTGTGCTCTCTAGAGACAATGAATAAATGAACTTTCTTTTTGTTTCTTTTCTTCTTCTTTTTTTCCCCCCAAAATGCAAGGAAAAGATTCTGTTTGACTTTCCTAGAGGGGTGGGGAGTTGAAAGTAGATCATTAAAGTCACCATCTCTATTTAGTTTTCATGCTTGCCTTATCATGTCCATCAACATCTAGAGAAAAGAAAATGGAAAATGTCAGAAAATGGGTGGAACAGCAGATGCCCTATTAAGTGAGATCCCCCCGGCTCAGAAAGGCAAGTGTCCCACATCCTCTCATATGATTGTGCTGATCCCAGCTGCTGCTGCGTCTTCTTCTCCTCCTCTTCTTCTTTTTCTTCTTCCTCTATTTTTGATCCTAGCTTCTAATATTTACATGTGTGCTCAGTTCTGCTGTGACCCTGAAATAGCTTTGTACAGCTGAATGGGTAATTTTCATTATCCATTTAATAAGTGATGGACATATAGGCTAATTAAAAGTGCAAAGTGGTACAATCATCTTAAAGATTCTTTTTGTAATAAGTACCAAAATTTAGGATATGCATGCCATTGGACTTAGCAGATTCATTTCTAGAGCTTCACTAAATTATTCCCCCAAAGACACAGTATGCAGTATCAATGGTCAACCTAGACATCCTTCAATAGGAGAATATTAAATTATGACATTTGCACAACTGGGAAATTATGGCAACTGCAAAAATGAATAACGATAACTTACTCTTGTTTTGGAAATTATATCTGTTTTCATAACAGTAAGACATTACTATTAATGAGTTTATCATTGCTAATTTTCTTGGTTTTTTTGTTTATACAGGGAGCCATATATCCCAGGCTGGACTTAAAATCACTATGTAGCTCAGGATACATAACCTTGAATAGCTCACCCTCCCACCTCTACCTCTCAAGTGTAGGGTTATAGGAAAATAGCATCAAACCAGGCTTATTTTTATTTTTTATATTTTGTTTATATTTTGAGAGAGGGTCTTTCTACAATGCCCTGGCTTTCCTGAAACTCACTATGTAGACCAGACTGGCTTTGAACCCACAATGTTCCGCTTGTCTCTGCCTCCAGTGTTGGAATTGAAGGCGTGCACCACACACCCAGCTTCAAGCCAGGTTTATTATTGCTACTTTTGTTTTTATCTCTATCTGTCTGTCTGTCTATTATCATCTATGTGTCGTGTGTATGTGTGTGTGTGTGTGTTGCACCTGTGCCATGGTATGCAATTGGCAGTCTAAGAACAACTTTTGAGAGTCTGTTCTCTCCTTCTACCATGTGGGTTGTTGGCAAACACCTTTACCTGCTGAGCAAGCTTACCAGTTTACTAATTTCAAATAAATCAAAAATAATGTTTCATAAACAGATTTTCTTTATTTCCTTCTAACTCTTCATTCTTTCCCAGGCTCCTTTCTGGAAATAATATCCCCATATTACAGAACAAAACAAGAAAGAATGTACTTCCAGCAGGCTGCAATGCTGCACGTACATAACCCCAGCACGTGGTAGGCCGAGGTAGAAGGCTTGAGAATTCAAGGCCAGCCTAACCCACACAGCAAGAAAAAGTGTCTCAAAAAAAAAAAAATCCTTGAATGGAATTTGTCTGATATTTTTCACATGATTTCTCATGACACTAGGATTATGGAAGAGGCCACAGAGGAGGAACTCCTGATGCTATCGTTTCCATAGTTTCGCCTTTTGCCAGAAATGCGCAGTTGAAAGCACGACCCTTCTGATCCATTTCTTTCTGCCAGCAATATACATTGGAGGCTCCTCCATGTCTCTTCATAGCTCATTCTCTTTTATCACTAAAAAAGCATTCCATTCTCCGCATGTATCACCCATGTATCCATCCTCCAGGTGCGTGCTAGGTGCGTCCCAATCTTGGCCGATATGGGGAGCAGGGCTGGCAACATCTGCGTGCAGGGTTTTGTGTAGTTGTCCCAGTGAGTGCAATTGCTTGATTACATGGGAATCTATAAGACTTCCTGCGAAGTTTCTAAACTGCTTTCCCAAGTCACTTGGGCCATTTTACCCTCTTCCGGCAACAAATGTGGTACTGTTGCTCTCTAGGGACACGTGTTATTTTTGTCACAGGGGCAAAAACTATCACAGACACTAGTAATGCTGAGCCCGATACCCCCGCTGAAGTATTTGTTAAGTTTTCTTCATGATAAAATTCTCTTTCCCCTCCACACTTCACAGCTGTGTTGTATTCTTTGGAAAGATGTCAGAATGCACAGTCCAGATTTGTGGATTAGAACTTTAATATGCCCTGTCATTGAGAGTACAGTGTCTACATAAATTATCTGGAAGTCTCTCTTCATGGGATCTGTCCTTCACCCGTTTGTTTATTTATTTGTTCAGTTGGTTCTTTATATTAGTTCAGACCCATGGATTTTTTTTCTTTTTTTTTTTCTTTTTTTTTTATTCTTTGGATTACGATCCAGAACTGTTTTATTTTGTTGTTCGTGGTCTAGCCTCATCCATTAGGAGTTTTATCAGTTGGTCCCTGTGTCCATGCTAATCTAACATGGGTGAGTACAACCCATGTAATCAAAAGATCTTTGGGAGAATCTCGTAATATTTGTGTTTCTAAAGTCAAAAATCTGAGAACCTCCAGAGATTCCCTCACCCAACCTGGCTCCAGGTGCATTTGGTTCAACAAGAAGGGGCTGTGGTCCTGGCGGAAACTTTCAGCACCACCCTCTCACACTTTTGGGAACACTTCCCTTCTCCTTGTCCACCCCTTTCTGAATCCCAGGGATTCCCAAAACGAAGTTTGGCCCTCCTGTTCTTCCAGAAAACGCCACGGCGGGGCGCCCTGCCCACGAAGTGCAGTCCAGCCGGCCTGCTCGCGTCGCGGATGGCTGGGCGTCAGTGCTCGCTCAGCCCTGTCCCCCTCTAGTCCCGGGCCTCCCGGCGACCTGTCTCACTCCAGGGTCTGTAGGGTCTCTCTGAACCACGCCCGCGCGGTGTGGTGCCCGACAAGAAGCGATCGTGGCCAGAGTGGTAGGTGGGCTCCCTTGTGCTCCCTCCTGCCCTCCGCTGTCCATCCCGGCGGACAGCAGCGGGACGCACCCTTCTGGGCTAGGCAGACCCTTTGCCAGCGCACCAAAAGCCAGCGATAAAAAGCTGCAGCTGGAGACCTGGCTAATTGATACAATAAGTTTTGTAATTGCCTCGAAAATAGGGTAATGATTTGGCAGAGGGAATGCTTTGATCTTATCGGTCCAGAGAGATCTCTCCAAGGAAGCTTCAGGGACTGGCTGGAGACTTCCAATTTGGAGGGCAAAGCCGAAGGCCAGCCTGATTTCCCCTGTCCCTCCCCCACAGTCCCTACGTCCCTCTGGAAATTCGGAGCTTTTCAAGAAGGAATTGACAAGTCCTTCTGAGATGACTGCAGAATGCACACAGTTAGGGTGTGGGATATACATTAAAGAGGGGTGGATTCTGGGCTATTCAGGAACGGAGTGGATGGCTGAAACGCATAATCCAGTCCTGGAGAGGCTGCTAAGGAGATTGGACCCGCGGGGAAGGCTAGCTTGGCTCAAGCTTCAGATGCTTTTCACTCAGAGACAGTTGCTGATTTGGAGTTTACAGGCAGGAAAGGGTACCAGAGGAGAGAACCTTGTGTGTCCTGCCTCTCAAAGAATTCACACACACACACACACACACACACACACACACACACACACACACTGCACTGCACTGTGGGTGTCCCTGCCTGGCAGAGGCCCCAGCACAGAGAGGATTAGAGAGATGACCTAATCTGGTTTGTATCCCAGACATGGCCCCAGAAAGGACCATGTCTACCCTGGTGTTTAAGGGAGTGGAGAAGTGAGGAATCTTGCTTTGAGGGCCTTGTTGGCTGACAATAGCAGAGTCCTCTCCATACTGGCGTCCCTAAACCACTAGAGTCCAGACTTCAGGGTCAGATTTAGGAAGCAGAGAGGCAGAGGCCTTGGAGCATAATAGGATGGGGCTAAAGACAGAGGAAGCGCCGCAGGACAAACTAACTCTCCATTCCCTTTTCCCACCAGTGGAGAAACAGGTCCCAAATGGGAATGTGACAGCGCACAACTACTGTGTTGAAAGGAGAGAGTGGCTTTTGATCTTTTCTGGCTCATATATTGCGGGAGCTGAAGAGGAACAAAGGATAGATTAAAGAGAAGTAAAATCATAATCAGGTAGCAGAGACTGTCCAGAGGCAGGTAGGCAAGGTCCCCAGAGAAGTTAGAAAGCCCCAGAGCTATGTTTGTTTGTTTGGTTGGCTAGTTGGTTTTTTAAAAGACGTGGAGAAATAGATGAGGAGGGGGGTGGGGGGGAGAAAGAAGTGCAAGGCCTATAGTTGTATGTGTAATTGACACACACACACACACACCACAAGGTCCAGGGAGGGGGTAGATGACAGACAGACAAAGGCCAGCCCAGAGATAGCCAAGTGAAAGGGTTGAGAAAGGGAGACAGAGAAATATATGAACAGAAAGAAAATACAAACACATCAGGCATGGCAGCCACGCCTTTAATCCCAGTACTTGGGAGGCAGAGGCAGGAGAATCTCTGTGAGTTCAAGGCCAGCCTGTTCTACAAAGCCAGGACTGTCACACAGAGAAACCCTGTCTCAAAAAAATCAAGGAAGAAGAGGAGGAGGCGAGAAGAGAAAAAGACAGGCAAATGAAGACAGGGAACCAAACCTAGCGAGGAAGATAGGACTAGACAAATGCAACCCAAAAGAGCAGCACCCCAGAGGAGAGATGGGGGCAGCGTGAGAACCGAGGAAGGCCATGTGAGAGGACTGTCAGTAGTTCTGTGGATTCTGGCTCACTGGGAGCAAATCTAACATCCAGATCACTCCGGGACCCAGAACGGGCAGAGAGCAAGAGAGAGCTCCGTGCTCAGCTTACATGACATAGGCACATTGGGAATGTGTTGAAGGCAAAATGGAAACCTTTCTTGGAGGAGAGGCTGGTCAGTGACCACCCAGGATCCCAGAAGCACACCCACTGTTCTCTCACAGAACCTGGGCCACCTACCCAGGATGGCCCTCAGCCCGCCTACTGCCTGGCTCCAGTCTCATTGCAGCTCAAGTGGGAAAAGACTCCAGACCATCCCGCTTACCCCCCAAGGTCCCATTTCCCTTGTCCTCCTTTCCTTCTGCCCCTTCTCCCTTAATTGCTTACCTTCTTGGTCTTCTGGGGACCTGTTTGCTCAGCCACTTACTAACTGGGAGAAAATGGATGCTGTGCCACCAAGTTCCCTGATTTGGGGCTGGGTGTTCCTCCCGTAGCCCCACCGAAGCCTGATTGGCCTAGCCTCTTTAAGACACATTTCATGTCTTACCTGGAAGCTCATCAATACCCAACAGAGGCTTGCGGGCTGTGTAAAAAGCCTAGATCCCCACAGCATCCCCCTTTAAAGTCCTTGGGTTCCTCTCTTCTTCCCAGATACCTGCATGGTGTAGCGGGGTAGCAGGGCAGGAGGTGGGGCACTGGGGCTGCTGTAAACCTGCTTCAATTCAAATGGGACCTGCCTTCACCTGCAAAGAAAGCTCGGGAAAGGCATCTGGGGGCCCCTTGTGTAAGTAGCAAGCTCAGGAATTCCTTGACTTTCATCCAACCCCCCTTCGCCGCAACCCCTTCTTGGCCTTTCTCTCTCTGCTCATTACCATCCACACCCCACCCACCCACCAGGAAAGAGAAGGTCATCGCCATCGCCAACCAGGGCCCAGGGAAAGGGGGTTTTCAGGAAGATAAGCCAGGGTGGAATCAGAGCTGTTCACCCACAACCCAACTCCCCTTAGCTCACTTCCACTCCCATTCAAAGGCCAGTGGCAATTTAAAGTCAGTTCAGCACCACACAAAGCTTAGCACAAAGTGAAGGAGGAACCTTGACCCTAAGTGGCCTCAGTAGAGATCAGAGCCTCGAGTGAGAGTGGAATCTCCTTAGCTACTCATTTTGAGGAGGACAGGAAGCTATGGTGGCACTGCCAGGTAGAGAGATGACTTGGAAGCTGTCTGCAGAAGGTCCCGAGGAATTTGACATGGTGTGTGCACGTGTGTGTAGCTAAGGGATGGGTGGGAGGGGGCAGCCTGGAATTCCGTGGGTCTCTGCTATTACTATTGCTCATTATATCTGCAGCACACAGCCTTGAACCCAAACCAAGCTTCGATACCACCTAAGGCCTTCTTAGGATGCCCTCACCAGTGGTAGGCACAGAGTAAGTGCTTACTAAGTTTGACCCCCAGACCAGTGTTTGACTCTCAAAGTAGAGACTTCTCCCAGGGGTGGGGGATGGGGATAAGCTAGAGGAGCAAGACTGAGCCTCCACCCTTGACCCTCTCTTTCTGGAACCCCATAACAGGCCCTTGCGTGAGGAGCTGAGCTCTCCAATAGTGTCTAGGACCTTGAGACTGGAAGTTTATTTTGAGATTTGAAGCCCCAAAGTGGCAGATCCCAGAAAGCCTCTTCTCTGGCTCCGTATTTGGTCTCTAGTTAAGTGGTTGAGTGCTCTTGCTGGCTCCTGCAGCCTGGGGATCTGGGGACTGGGTCTGGTAGAGGGGGAGAAGGAGGACGGGATGGAAGGAACAAAGTTCCATCCTGGGTTTCCTACTCTAGAGCAGAGGTTGGCCTGTAAGCCACAAGGAGTCTTGTCTCTTCAGTCCCCTCCCTTCTTCTTGGAGCTGCTGATGTTTTGGGGGCGGGGGCTCATATCAGAAATATACTTTAATAGTTGAGCATTTGTGTGTGCCAAGATGTGGTCCCACTCAGCTCTGATGATAGCTGGAGCCAAAGAAGGGGCCTCAGAAGCGACTCTGGGGCCCATGTGGGTGAGTCCACCCAAAGTTAGATGCGATCATCTCCAGCTCCCATCCCCAGGCTCGTACGTACAAATAAACACAGGGCCAGAGTCACACCCAGGTCTAAACACACAGGGGAGTCTGGGAGAGGCATCCAAGCTGGAAGACTTAGGCCCTGCACAGGGGTGGAGCTGAGCTGGAAGGAGGTAAGAGTCCAAGGAAAGGGTTTCATCCAGGAAAGAGCCTAGACTCACAGTCCATTACCTGCCCCTCACAGGCAAACTGGCCTTAGAGTCATTTCCTTACGAAAGACATAGTTGGCTAACAAGAATGAAAGAAGGGGAAGAAAAGGACACGGCCAGCTGCTGGCTCCATGTGCTCTCTGAATTCACCCTTCCCCTTTCCCATCCAAAGGCAGCCCAGCCCCACTTACAGACCAATGGTGGTGGGTACCTTCCCCCACACACACACCTTAGATCACCCTCCACTTACTTATCTGAACTTTATTCTTCCTCTCTAGGGCACTCCACACCATTTGGCTGACCCCTTTGATGGCCCCTCTACACCAGCCCACTCCTGTCTGGGATGTCTACTGACTCTTTCCTTCTTGCAAGGCTCTCTACCACAACCTGTCCAGGGTAGATCCTGCCTCCTCACTTCCTAGCTATCACTGTGATGAGGCCCTTTTACCCTGCCCTATTCCCGGCCTCTGCACTTACCACTTTGTAACATTCCATATGTTTCATCTCTAACGTTTATTATCTATCTTGCTCAATAAAATGTAAGCTCCATGAAGGCAGAAATGCTTTTTTAATGTGTATGTGTGTGTGTTCTCTGAGCCCAGCACAACCCTAGCAGATAAAAGGAGATATTTGTGGAATTGATGCATATACTTGGCCTCTTACCACACAAACTTCAGGCGAAGGACTGAGTTGTGGGAGAGAGGGCAAATGCCCCCTGAACTTTTCTCTGTCTCTGAGATGTCTGCAGCCAGCTGTGCCCTGTCCTTCACACTCTAGCATCTAACACCCCCGACCAAACAAGGACCGACAGTGAGCTTGGGGTTAAGGTGGGTGGGCAGTCACCAGCATGATGTTTACACCAGGACTTTATAGTTTAGATAAAATCATGAGGAGAGGCACGAAAGACACCTGGGAGGGTAGGCAGGAGAAACTGAGGCTGAAGGTCAGACCCCAGAGGAAATCTTCTGTTGAAAGGCTCAGGGTTTTAGGAATTTTTTATGCTTCAGTAAGGATCATTGTGCCCCACGGGGCTTCTTCTTCACACCCAGGGAAGCGCGAGCCCGTTGTGAAGTGGGGGCGGGGAAATAGAAAGGGAGCAAGGAGTCATTTTCAGCCCACAACACCTCACCACCTCTTCCCAGCTTCCTACCCCCACCCCCGGGCTCTGCGGGACTGAGGGAGAACCAGCCAGCAGCGGAGAAGGGGAAGGGTGGAAAGGGAGGGGAAGAGAAGGCATCAGGGCTTCCACTCTCTTCGCAGGACCCCCACCCCGGCCTCTGGTGCGGGAAAGCCGCCCAGCTGTTTCTGATTCTTTCCTACTCGCAGCTCCGCCCGAGGGGGTGGGGGACGGAGATACCGGGAGAGATCGAGCTCCGCCGAGCTCCGGTCGGCCGTCAGGGCAGCGACCGCAGCATCCCGTCTGCAGGTGTGTCTCTTGGGCAGCCTCACGACCCTGAACTGGAGAAAGCACCTAGGTGGATAGGAGCTGGGTCTCAACTATGTACGGGACGAAAGGATAGTGTCGGTATAGTGAGTAGGAGAAGCTGGGGGCGATGAGCCCTTGATGAGAGAGACCCTCTCCCGAAGCCGACTGCCCACGGCGCCCGAAGGCAGCGTGGCCAAGAGAGTCCCGTTGTCCGCAACTCTGGCTGGCCGACTGTCTATCAGTTTCCCAGAAGCGCAGGGATAGGAAAACCTGAGGAAAGCGCATCTTCTGCGCTTAGCTGCGGTTTTACCACAGTTTAGGGGGCGAGGAGTGTCGGCGACCCTCCCCCTATCCCACGCACTGGGTGAGCCTTGCCATCAAACCCAGCGGTCCGCGCTGCTGAGTGAAGGGCGCTAGGACCCGGAGGCGTGGCGTGGCGTCGGTAGGGACAGGGGGCTGCAAGCGGAGAAGAGCCCCGTCGCGGGTGGCCTGAGCAGGTGAGGGCGCAGCACGGTGGCGCTCGGTAAAGCCGAGGGGAGGAGGCAGCCGCCACACCTAGGGCGCCGCGGAGCACCCGGGCTGGCGCGGGCGGAGCTGAGCTGAAGGCCGCGCGTGTCCCCGGCCCCGCCCCGCCCCGTCCAATGAGAGCTGCGGCCGCAGGGGCTGTCCGCGCGCTCTGCCCCCCGCCGCACTCCGCGCTCCGGAGTCACTGCCACCGTACCCGAGCCGCCTACACCCTGCTCAGCTCTCGTCGGTCTCCCAACCCTGCAGCTCGGGAGCTCTTGGGAGCTCTGCGCCCGGTCCCCGGACTCCACGTGCCCCGCGGTCCCCGGTTGTCCATAGTCCCCATGGCCACCCTGAGGGGCGAGCTAGGAGACGCCTGAGAAAGCCCAGACGGTACCCGTCCACGGCCCTGCGGGCTGCTCGGCGGGAGTCTGCACGGAGCTATGCTGAGGCCGCGGGGTGCGGAGGAAGCCGCCCAGCTCGCCCCTCGGCGTGTCCGCGTCCTGGTCCCCGCACCAAGACCAGCGGCCCCCGACGTGTCCCCGGCTTCCTCCCGCCTGGGTCTTGCCTGCCTGCTACTGCTGCTGCTGCTGACTCTGCCGGCCCATGTAGACACATCCTGGTGGTGAGTGTGGCTCTCAGGGCGGTTAGGCTCAGGGAAGGAGTGTCCTGCCGCAGGCACCGGCTGCTCAAGTACCAGGTAGTTGCCTGGGTGGAATTGGAGGAGTCCCAGAAGTCTCCAGTGGCTCCAGTGCTGGTGAGGGGATGGAGAGAATGAGGCGCTGGAGCGAAGAGCACTGAGCATCTGGAGCGAGGTAGCTGGTGGTTGAAGTCCCCTAGACTGTTACATTGTGCCCCCTTGATCGTAGCATGGAAGCTACTATCTGATTCTCTCTCAGGGTTGGTTCGAGGAGCCAGTCGCCTCTCCACATCCTGCAGTGGCTTTTCCGCGCAGTCTACAGTCGCGGCCTTCAAAAAGCCTTCGACCACCTAAGGTTTCCCCAGAGGATGTGGAGTTGGGGGCAGCTGGCTGGGACCCACATTCCTCTGCTAGTCTAAGCCACACAATGAGGCAGTAGTATCCACAGCAAGGCTTAGAAGTGAAATTGAGGCACAAACTATTCCCTTCCCCTTAATTCCCACAATTGAAACCGATTAAACACTTGGGGTTGCATAACCCAGGCATTTGTCATCAGCCTCAGCTTTGAGGGTGTAATTTTGAACACTGATGTCCCTTTTTGCTTTCCTGCCCCAGATGACCTAACCTTCCACCTCTCCCCTCCAAGCCCCAGAGGCTTCTAAAGTCTCAAGAGTTTTGAGAGCCTCTCTTCAGATCTCTTGTAGGCCTTGGTCTTCAGACACTTCCAAAAGGCAGATGAGGCAAAAGGTGTCCAGGATCCACCGGGTGCCTGCTATGTTCTTTGTAGAATGACACTCATTCTCTTTCCAGAAAGGGCAAAGTAATGGGGTAGAATTGGACCGCAGGAGAATTCAGTCCCTTTAACTCTTGCCTCCTCATACTCCAATCAAACTGGCTTCTTGAGCTGGACTTGTGCCCCTCTCTAGCACGCAGTGCTCCTTTTCCCCCTTGCTCTGCTCCTCCCCCAATAAAGCACCCCTATTCCACCCCCACCCCCACCTCACGCAAAGTGAGGTCTCTCCTCTTGCACCCTGTGGCTTTTCTCCTCCTGACTAGGAATCCGGGCTGGAAGGGTGAGGGGTAGCTGGCTGAGGGGCAAGCCGGCTCTGGCTGCAGATTCCTATCATTTCAAGATGCTGCGTTCTCCATCCCCACCCCCACCCCTGTTTTCCTGTTAAAGAAAAATCTTTCTTTTGGATCTTTTTTATCTCTGCAGTGTTGGGGAAGGCAAGGAGGGGGGTTCGGATGGGGAAACAGAGAGGCCTATATCTTACATCTGGCTTGAAACATTCCTTTAGAAGGGGAAAGAGAAAGAAAGAAGATGGGGCGGGGGAGCCTTTCAGTGACCAGAGCGAGATCACCCCCACCCCTCCCCAGCCTTTACCTTTGTGACACAGTTTGGCTGAGGACTTACATCTTCAGGGTCCCTGTGGAGAAAACACAGAAGCACCAAGTACCCAGTGCCCACCTTTATCTGGCTCACATGGTAACTGGCTTTTTGAAACACTGGAGACAATCTGGTGACCTATGGATGCTTAGATGAGGAAGTGACCCTCTGAACATCTCCACATCCTGGTGTAGTTCCTAAGACGCACCCGTAGCTCTTCTAGTCCCCATTTTTCCTGTCCCATTTTCTTTCTCCTTCCCTCCTAGAGTGGCTCATATTAAAGACACTGCAACAGCTACTACATGGAAGAGCTAGAGAGGGAGGAAGGTGGTAACGAGACTGAGTGGCTCTTCTGTTCCTGTAGACAGCATCAGGACAGAGCTCATTCCCACCTCCTCGCCCTCATCTCGTCACAGCTATAGCCACAAGCGTCTGTCTCAGTGGCCACCACTTGTAGAAGGAGGAAGCCTGAATTTGGAAGGCAGGTCTGGCACCCAGGATGATTATCTCAAGCTCAGCAAGGCTAGTACTATGTACAGTCCCTGGAGGAGACGGACATCTATTGACTCAGAGTGTCCGTGTTTAGCATCAGAGCAGAGGGCCATCCCTGTGACTTACAGTCTGATCCTCACAGCCTAGGATTTCCCCCCTTCCTCTTCAATAACTCCTCTGTCTCTTTCCTTAACTTGAAGAAGATACAGATAGTTTCTTCTTAGTCTATGGCAAGAAATGTGGAGACTTGCAAGAGCTAGGTGTATTATTGGGCTCATAAAGAGAGCATAGAACAAAGTCATATCAGTATTACCATTACTAAACACACACCCTGACTGGATCTTTATAAACTGAAGGCTCCATAGCCAACGGCCTTGTTAAGCATCATCTTTGTCCTCCAGGATAAGTCTGAGGTAGCCACTATTATAATCCCTGTTTCACCAATGAAGACATTGAGAGATAGGGGCGAAGACAAAACAAATTGCTGGGAATGGTGGCACACACCTTTAATCCCAGCACTTGAGAGGCAGAGGCAGGTGGATCTCTGTGAGTTCCAGGCCTGCCTCATCTATGTAGCAAATTTTAGGTCAGCCAGGGTTACAAAGTGATACCCTATCTCAAAAATAAGAAAAAACTGCTCAATTTTATATCAATTTTGGAGCTTTATGATTTTATTTCTAATCAAGCATGTGTGCCTCTCTTGCTCCTAGCATAAAAAATGGATTTTGCCTGGGTATGATGATACACTTTTGTAATACCACTACTCGGGAGGCTGAGGCTAGGGGATCAAAACTTTGAGGCCATCCTTTGGATGTATAATGAGACTCTGTCTCAAAAAACCAAACAACCGCCGGGCGGTGGTGGCGCACGCCTTTAATCCCAGCACTCAGGAGGCAGAGGCAGGCGGATCTTTGTGAGTTCGAGACCAGCCTGGTCTACAAGAGCTAGTTCCAGTGCAGGCTCCAAAGCCACAGAGAAACCCTGTCTCGAAAAACAAAAACAAAAACAAAACAAACAAACAAAAAACAAAAAACAAAAAACAAACAACCAACTACAAAAGCCCCTCAAGTCTGAAGTCAGATGGCTTCCCTCATCCTGGCTTCCCCCCAAGTGTCCCTTGACAGTGGGATTTCCGTCAATATTCTTGAACCCAGAATGTAGAGATTTCCCTACGCCACATCCTGTGGCGTCCTCTTGGTGGTTTGCTGTTGTTTTTGAGACAGCGACTCAGTATGTATCCCTGCTGCCCTGGAACTCTACACAGAGCTTCAAATTCACAGAGATCTGCCAGCCTCTGCCCTCTGAGTGCTGAGATTAAAGCTGTGAATCGCCACTCCCAGCTAAATTCTAAGGCCTTCACCAGTGGATAAACACAAAAGGAGGGGGTGGAGATCTCTGGCTCAATTAAAAGAACAGAAACAGAATGTCTGCAAAAGGGTAGACAGTGTTGACAAGGAATCAAACGAACTCTATTTCAAGAGGTGGTGACTGGGTAGGGGAGATGGAAGCTGGGGATAATCAGAGCAAGCCGGTGTTTATCCAGTAGCTACTAAGTACCTACTATGTGCTAGAGGCACTTCTCGGCACTGTGTTAGGATTCATTTGACCTGGAGGCAGAGTCTAAGAATCCCAAGAAGCAAGAGGCTAGTGTAGGGTCTGAGTGACTTTGTCAAAGGAAAGAATTGGTCAAAAGCAGGTGAAGAGAGTGCCTCTGATACAGAGGCGGGGAAGGAAGTGAAGAATTAATTTCTGAAACCGAAAACAGGAAGTCAGGACTGAGGCATCCTCCCCTAGATGATGAGCTGAGGGATGGCATGAAGTCTTTGTGCCCCTAACTGCTAAGTCAGTGACTGGCACATGGCAGGCATTGTGCAAGCATGTACATGGCAGGCATCGTGCAAGCGTGCACATGGCAGGCATCGTGTAAGCGTGTACGTGGCAGGCATCGTGCGAGCGTGTACGTGGCAGGCATTGTGTGAGCGTGCACGTGGCAGGCATCGTGCGAGCGTGCACGTGGCAGGCATCGTGCAAGCATGTACATGGCAGGCATCGTGCAAGCGTGTATGTGGGCAGGCATCGTGCAAGCGTGTACGTGGGCAGGCATTGTGCGAGCATGGTTGAGCTGAGGGAGATGCATTCAGCTTCAGGCTTAGTATTATTGGTGAACCGCATGAAGGGTCTTGAAGTAGTTACTTAGGAAGTAAGCAGGGTAATAGGAAAGTCTAATTGCCTTCCCATCTTAGATACTGAACAGATGTCCCATGCCCATTGAGGATGCAATACGAAGGATCAATGTGGGCTACAGCAGAACGGATTAAAGGCAGACCACAGGAAGGCCCTTTTGCCAAAGTTTGGCTTGCCCCACTCCAGACTGTCTATGAGGGCTGGATTATTGGTCTCCCATTCCTATCCACCCTCCTTCCTCCAAGCCCCAGATAAAAAAACAAACACCCATTGCCTAGATCAGTAATCTGGGACTGAGCTGGGGCAGCAGACCGGTGGTGATACAGGGACGAGCTCCAACTCTGATGGTTTCAGTACTACAAACAAAGCACCAGGGCAGTGGGCGGGGCAAAGCCGTGCGTCAGGAGGCCTTTCCGGCCTGGCCCAGCCTGGGCTGTTTATTTTGTTTGTTCCTGGAAGCTGCTGTCCTGATGGACAGTGCTGGGGATGCTGATTCCATGGGATTTGTTCTTGGGGGAACAGCCCTCTAGCCCTTCGCTCTGGACAGATGGGGCTCATCACCCCCGCTGAGTTCCCCAAGAGGCCAAAGGCAACCCTCCTTGTGTTTGCCTGAGTTCCTGTCACTGGTGGTGATCTAGTCTGTGGGTGAGGGCCGGCTGTGGGAATGCAAGGTGGGGGTAGGGCTCAGGCCTACTGGCTGCCTTCCCTTCTCCCTACTCATGTCTAGGCCCACTTTGGGGACATTCCCAAACCACTGGCTCATTCATAGTTCAGACCAAAATTTCTCTGTTTGCAGTAGCAACTGGATTGCTACAGCTCCCACCTGTTCCAACAGGAAGGAGTGGAATTCCATTTCAAGTGTCGGCACAAGAGAATAGAACATGCTGGAAAGACCAAAGGAAGCGCTATGTGGAGGGTGCGCTGTGGGGGAAGGGGGGACAGAAAGAAGAGAAGCTAAACTGCAGAAAGGGAGGGAATGAGTCCCACTTCTTTGGGGGACTTGTTGGGGGTAAAGGGTGATGATATCCTCCCGTTTTCTCTCCAGAACCTCTTGAGGCCATGGTGGAGTCCATGGGTAAGATAGTTTGAAAGGAAAGGTAATACTGCCTTGGGCAGTGCTTTTTGTTTTTGATTTTGTTTGGTTTTTCGAGACAGGGCTTCCCTGTAGCTTTGGAGCCTGTCCTGGAACTAGCTCTTGTAGACCAGGCTGGCCTCAAACTCACAGAGATCCACCTGCCTCTGCCTCCCGAGTGCTGGGATTAAAGGCGTGCACCACCACCGCCCAGCACTTAGAGCAGTTTTGAATGATGCTGGCAGCCCACCGATCCTTCAGTGGCCAACTCGCTTGACCTTGTAAATTATTCAGACTAGAGATTATACCACACTGTTTATTTCTCTAAAGAGATAGGGTCTCACTATGTAGCCTTACCTAGCACTCTATGTAGACTAGGATGCCCTGGAGCTCAGCCAGATCTGCTTGTTGTCTCTGTGTCCTGAGTGCTGGGATTCCTGCCTGCTGAACTCTTACTACTTTGTCCTGTTCGGGCTTCCCGCTGCTGCAAACAGCTCTTTGTCCACAGAGGTCTTCCCTGGACCTCGTGCCTTATAGGTTGGGGAAAGTGATTTTAAAAGCTTCATTGAAGAAAGGCTTTAGGGCCTGGGAGTGAAGGGAGTGAGGAGGAGGGTAGAAGATAGGTCTTGCTCTGTAGCCTTGGGATTGGAAGTGAGGGTTTGTTTTTGTTTAGCCACATGGGCCAAAGTTGTGAGCATTACTCAAACTACCCATCGTGCCTTTCCCAGTCCCCCCTCTTCTCTCCATCCTGCTGTGGCCAAACTATCTCCTAGACCAGCCACTTGTGCATGTAAGAGAGTTGTCTCCGATTCTCATTTTGTTAGTTTATTTTTCTGTGAGGATCTTAATGTTTATTAAATAAACAGGCAGTGGGTTTGTATGACATGCCCACAGCTCCTGTGTATATGACACATGCCTGGTCTGTGTTTTAGAAGTGTCTGTTACTTTGTTTGGCTAGGGAACTGGTAATGTTGGGAGACCACTCAATTACTCTTTCTGCAACTGTGTAGCTTTTTTTTTCAGAGATTGTGGGTAATGATTCTCCCCATTAGCCTCAGAGCATTCTCTGGGAAGGGAAGGAATGTCTCTAAGGTCTAGAACCAAATAATCCTCCCCTTTTTTATCCCTCTGCTGATGCCCGTCCCCTTTTGGAATGTTATGACAAGCTGTCTCCACTTTACAGGTACATAGGGGCACTGGGAGCTCGAGTGATCTGTGACAACATCCCTGGTTTGGTGAGCCGGCAGCGGCAGCTGTGCCAGCGCTACCCAGACATCATGCGTTCAGTGGGTGAAGGTGCCCGAGAATGGATCCGAGAGTGTCAGCACCAGTTCCGCCATCACCGCTGGAATTGCACCACACTGGACCGGGACCACACTGTCTTTGGCCGTGTCATGCTTAGAAGTAGGGTCCTCTTCCATATTTCCCCCTCCCTTCCCTTCCTTCGCTTGGGGTGGTGAGTTAGAAGGATAGGCATGATCCCCTTCATTTTCCTACCTCATAATCTAAGAAACAGTTGTGGGAAACAGGAACAGCTGCTCACTACCCTAGATTTGTAAGCCAGGGCCCCTCTCAACCTATGTGCTTTGAGATGGTGGGTCAAGGTAAGCATTCCCTAATACTTCCATCTTTCTTCTTCCGTTCTCTGGCCTCCCCATATCCAAGTCAGGCAGGCATCCATGAACTATACAACTAAAGACTAGGACTAGGTCCTCTGCTTCTTATCACCATGGTCACTATTGTCACCCAGTCACCCTAACAATCCCAACATTATAGTAATGGGAACAAGAGATAAACAGAAAGGTGATATGTAAATATTCCAAGAGCTAGTGGCTCACCTCCAGTTAGTTCAGCAAAAGAGTTCCGCAGAGCTAGACAGCAAAAGAGGAGAAAAGGGATGAGACAGGACTCCGAAGAGGAAGGAGAACTGGGGATGATGAACATCTGTCTCCAAGGCCAAGGGGCAGACCAGAGCAGGCTAAAGTTGGACTGTTTCTCTGAATAGGCTGACCCCCTGGGTGGGGGTCGACGTCGCGGGGGAACTGTCCAGCAGAGGGGGCCTGAAAACCCTGGAATGTTGACCAAGGCAGGTGGAGTTGCATCAGGACTAATTCTCTCTCTCTCTCTCTCTCTCTCTCTCTCTCTCTTTCGTGTGTGGGGGGGGGAGGAGGGAGGGAGGGAGGGAGGGACTGACTTAGGGGAGCCCTAAGAGGTCAGATGCACAAAGTGGTATAGTGACTAGTGAGAGCTGGCTTCTCCGAGGAATGCTCTTATAAGAGAAGGACACCTTGATAAGTGGAGTAGGCTCCAGAAAAGCTAAGGAAACTTCTGAAATTGTGTAGATTGAATGGACAGAGTTGGGCATGTGGTCTGTCCCTGTAATCCTAGCACTAGGGAGGCTGAGACAGGAAAAGGTTCAAAGCTGGTTACATTACAAGTTCCAGGCCTGGGCCATTGAATAAGGTACTGTAGAAAACACCCAGAAATGTGGGGGGAGGCGGGAAGAGTAGAAGAGATGGCCCGTTCCTGTAACATGTCTCTGCCTCTCTCCGTGTAGGTAGCCGGGAGGCAGCGTTTGTTTATGCCATCTCATCAGCAGGAGTGGTTCACGCTATCACTCGGGCCTGTAGCCAGGGCGAACTGAGTGTGTGCAGCTGTGACCCATACACCCGCGGTCGGCACCATGACCAGCGAGGAGACTTTGATTGGGGTGGCTGTAGTGACAACATCCACTATGGTGTCCGCTTTGCCAAGGCTTTTGTGGATGCCAAAGAGAAGAGGCTTAAGGATGCCCGGGCCCTCATGAACCTGCATAACAACCGCTGCGGTCGCACGGTCAGTACTCCCATCTGGGTATGTACATTCGTATTCTCTGGGGTCAACCAGCCAGCGTGACCACAGCCTGGAATCACAGGTGGAGAGTTGATGGCTTCTGGATTGCTTCCAAAATCCCTAATGTTCTGCCATAGAATGCAGGAAGCCTGCAATACACAGGTTCAGCCAGGTTTTCCTAAGACAGGAAAGGAACTTTCTCTTTTTTCTGCCCCCTCCCTTCTCTTCCCCTTTTATTCCCTCCTCTCCCTTCTCTTTCCCTTTCTGTTTCCTTTCTTTTTGTTTTCTTTTTTGGGGGGGGTGTTGTTTGTTTCTTTGTTTTTGAGACAGGGTCTATGTAGCTTTGGATGTCCTGGAACTCAATATAAGATCAGGCTGGCTTTAAACTCACACAGATCCACCTGCCTCTACCTCCTTAGTGCTGGAATTAAAAGTGTGTACCACCATGCCCCACCTTGTTTTGTTTTGCTGACAGGGTTTCACTCTGCCTATAGTCTAGGCTGATCTTAAATTCTCCAGTCTCAACCTCCTGAGTGCTGGGATTATATATGTGTGTCACCATGCTGAACTAAAAAGTACATTTCAATTTTTAAAAATGTGATTTGTCTGATTGTGTGTACACATGGGTATATGTGGATGTACATATCTGTGCTTTCTCACAGAGACTAGAGGATGTCATAGATGTTCTACTCTGTCACCCTCTACTTTATTCCCTTGAAGCAGGGTCTGTCACTGAACCTGGAACTCAAGTCCCAGCAATCTTCCTATCTCCAATCCTTCTGTTTCTGTACTCCATCCTCCATCACTGGGATTACAGGTAGTCCATGTGCTGCCAAGCCTAGCTTTTTACATGGGTTGTAAAGAGTTAAACCCAGATCCTTTTGGGGAGAGGGGTTTTGAGACAGGGTTTTTCTGTAGCTTTGGAGCCTGTCTTAGAACTTTCTCTATAGACCAGGCTGGCCTCGAATTCACAGAGATCCACCTGCCTCTGCCTCCTGAGTGCTACACTACCACTGTCCAGCTTTATTTATTTATTTAGGGTTTTTCGAGACAGGGTTTCTCTGTGGCTTGCTTTGGAGCCTGTCCTGGAACTAGCTCTTTTTTAAAAATATTTTATTATGTATACAATATTCTGTCTGTGTGTATGCCTGCAGGCCAGAAGAGGGCACACGTGGTTTTGAGCCACCATGTGGTTGCCGGGAACTGAATTCAGGACCTTTGGAAGAGCAGGCAATGCTCTTAACCACTGAGCCATCTCTCCAGCCCCCTGGAACTAGCTCTTGTAGACCAGGCTGGTCTCGAACTCACAGAGATCCGCCTGCCTCTGCCTTCCAAGTGCTGGGATTAAAGGCGTGCGCCACCACCGCCCGGCTCACTGTCCAGCTTTAAACTCAGGTTCTTATGGGGACAGTAAGTGTTCCTACATGCTGAGCCATCTCCCAAGCCACAAAGTAGCTTTTAATTTTTTTAAATTTTAATATATTTATTATTGTTCTATGTGTATGCATGATGTATATAGGTGGGCATGAATGATATGTTACATGTGTGGAGGTCAGAGGACACTGTTATGGAGCGGGCTCTCACCTTTCACTTATATGTGGGTTCTGGGGATCAAACTCAGGTTGCCAGGACAGCATGGCAAGTGCCTTCTTCTTGCTATCAGTATCACTGGCCCAAAAGTAGTTTGTTTGTTTTTAGAGGAAAACCTTCCTTCATAAAGACCTTCAGGTATTGCCTTAGGCTATTCATTGGTATTTGAACACCTGCTATATAGCAGAAGGCATGGCACTTGTCTCTTTAAAAGGATATTTAGCTGTAATCAGGAGCAGAATCCTGTGGCTTGACAATCCGGTAGGCAGTCATCCAGGAAGATTTCCTAGAGGTCAGAGAACCACCTCAACCAGCAGGCCTGGGCCAGCAGAGCTCAGAACAGTCCTGCTTTTGACCCTAGGGATGACTGAGCAGTGTCCTGACCTGCTTCCTCCCTCCCCCAGGCTGTGCGGCGCTTTCTGAAGCTGGAATGTAAGTGTCATGGTGTGAGTGGCTCCTGCACACTGCGCACCTGCTGGAGGGCACTCTCAGACTTCCGTCGCACTGGTGACTACCTGAGGCGGCGGTACGATGGGGCCGTGCAGGTGACCGCCACCCAGGATGGTGCCAATTTCACAGCAGCCCGCCAAGGCTATCGCCATGCCACCCGGACTGATCTTGTCTACTTTGACAACTCCCCCGACTACTGTGTCCTGGACAAGGCTGCAGGTGAGAAAGCAGCAAGCAGAGAGAGAGTGGTACCTGGTGATTACAGCAAGCACTTCAGCTTAATCTGGGTCTGTCCAGTTTGCAGGAGTTAAGGAAAGGAAAGGAGTCAGTCGCTTCCTTACCTGACAGTTTGGTCTTGAGATTGGTGGTTTGTGCCTCAGGCTGCCAGGCCCAAGGTTACACAAATGGTCCTGTGCCACTCTGCTATATCCCCAGGGTCTGTGATACTAACTACCTGAAGAACATTTAAATGAGCCACCTGCTTTCAGTTCTGAGCAAGGAGAGCTACACAGAAGCATCAGATGTAGCAGAGCCGCTGGCTTTTTACAATCTAGCTATAGAAATAAGATGGGGCTGGGGATGGAGCTCAGCTGATACAGCATGTGCTTAGTGTGTGCAAGGTCCTGGGTTTGACACCCCAGCCCTTGCTACCCCCTCCCAAAATAGCGACATAGTAAGCAAATGTAACTACAAGGAAGGATGACTAGCTGGACAATGGTGGCCATACCTTTAACCCCAGCACTCTGGGGGGCAGAGGCAGGTGAATGTCTAAGTTCAAGAGCAACCTGGTCTACAGACAGGACTACACAGAGCAACTGTCTCAAAAGCCTCCCTCCCCAAAAAAGGAAGATGACCAACGCAGTCCAGGAAGGTTTGAACATGGGAAATCAAGCTGCTTCTTGATATGCTGCCACTGCGGATTCCAGAAGCAGTGAGGAAGACAGGAGGTGAACTCTGCAAAGGCTGCTGAAGCAGCAAACACTTGGTAACAAGCTTTACGGCCGTTTCCAGCCTGTTCTACGTATGTGCAATGCTGGGAAAGGGGCCGTGGGAACAGTGCAAAGTGACAAGGTGTTTCTGTGAGAGAATGGAAGCTCCAATCTTGGCTCATAATTTCTGGTCTAGATAAGTTAAACCAGGGACAGTGTGTGGCTCAGTGGAGCTGTTTCTCTCCTGGTCTCAGGCTCTTTGTTGGAAAGTCACTAGTCTAGATTCGGTAGAGCAGAGCCCCACACCTTGGCTGGCTTTACTCTCAGAGAATCTCAGCCCACAGAGAGGGGCGGTGCTCCGCTGGATAATGAAAGGTACATGTGCAGTTTGTAGTAATAGAAGTAAGAAGGGTTGGGGAGACTTCTGGACTCTCCTACTTACTGTCATGAGTTAATTTTTCCATGTGTTCTAACTCAGAGGGTTAATCTCTGGATGCCTGGGAATAATTCCATAGCGCCTGAAGTGTAGGCCTGTTTCACATCTCTGAAATGTACCCTCGGAGAAGGATCTTTGGAGTTAGGAGGGAGGACGAGGCATATGCATATGAATTTTTCTCAGAGGCATGAAATTAGGTCCCATAAACCCAAAGAATCCAAATGGTATAAGCCACCCCGGGAGTATGGAACCAGGTATTTCCTATACAGCAGTTCTATACAACTAAATAAACTTCGTGCAATGAGCAAATTCTCCAATGCAGAAGCAACAAGCCACGTGTGATAACTGAGCACATGAATTACATAAGGCTCCTCTTATCTATGGAGTGTACTCCAAGATCAGGGGACACCTGAAAGTGCAGGTACTGTTTAGCCCTTATGTGCAACATGCTTCTTCTGAGACAGATATACCTGTGGTAGTTTAGCTTGTAGATTAGGCATGGCACGGGATAAATGACAAGGACAAATAAGAAGATAGTAGACCCATTATTGGTGGTGCTGTTGATCCAACCCAGGACCTTGCAATATGCTGGGCAAGGGCTCTACCATGGAGTCACAGATAAAATAATTTTAATAACATAGTATGATAAAATATTTACAGGTTTTAATCATTTATCTTTGGATTTTCCATTTAATACTTTTGGAACTAAGGCTGATGTTGGGTAAGAAACTGCAGAGACTAAAACTGTGAACAAGTGTGACGGACTACTACAGAGTTAGTCCAATCCCAAACTGGAACGTTTTAGTTTAGCTCATTTTAATCCACTGATTTAAGAGAGCAGATACAGTTAGTAGCTGCTGTACTGGGTAGCATAGCTCCAGACTGCAGAAGAGGATTTTGGTGTTTAGAACCCAGTCCTTGGAGTTAGAGTAACATATTAGATAGACCTAGCTAGTCAGCCCACAGTCTAGAGCAGTAGTTTGCTAATGTTTTTGATTAATTATTCCTATTGTTAAAAAAAAATGGAGGGGCTGGAGAGATGGCTCAGTGACTAAGAGTGTTTGCTACTCTTCTAGAGGATCTGAGTTCAGTCCCCAGAGCCCACATTAGGCTGCTCAGAACTGCCTGTAACTCCAGCTCCTGGGGACTGATGCCCGCCTCTGGCCCATGAGGGCATCCACACACAAGTGTGCATACATACAGACAAAGATATATACACACACATAAGTAAATAAAATAAATCTTAAAAAGTAAAACTGAGGGCTGAAAAGATGGCTCAGCAGGTAAAGGTGCTTCTGCAAACCCTGATAACCTGAGTTTGATATCACCAGGAGCTGTAATATAGAAGGAGAGAAACAACTCCCTCATGACTTCTGTCATGTATGCTGTGGGCCATGCATGCCCATAACCTACTTACTTCCTTATATACATACATACATATAAAAATTTTAAAGGAGAAAATTGAGCATGTTCTTAGACATTCCACTCACGCTGTTGCACTGTGTATATTATAAGATATGCAGGCTCTCTATGTTTTTCTTGTCATCATCATTGTTATAGTGCTGGGATCCAATGCAGGGTCTTGCAAATGCTAGGCAAGTACTTACCACTGAACTATACTCCTAGCCCTAAAACAGAGATTTTAAACCAATAAGCCAAAACACAAAGATAAAAGTTTTGCATTTTTCCCTCATATCCTAGTGGAATATGGAGACTACTGTTGTTGAAGTTATTGATCCATTTTCTTTCTTGAAGTCTCAGACCAATCATTTTTCCACTTATGGGTCCCTGTTACTGGGTAAAGGGTTACAGGATCTTTTGTGCTGACATCTATTGGAATGAGGTCCTGAGCATTCCCTGTGCAAGGAGAAAGCTATCTTACTCTTTGGGAATCCCTTCTGAAAGGGGTACAACACAGGAACTCTTAGAGATATGCCTCTACCAATCATGGCAACTCGTCCACCTCTGCTGGACAGCAATGATAATGCACCATAACAATTTATTACATTAGACGTTGAGTCGTTTTGTTTCCCTGACACAGGATCATGCTATGCATTCCAATTTGACCTCAAACTCACTACATATCCCAGGCTAGCCTAAAAGTGATTCCCCTGCCTCAGTGTTTTGCATGATGGTGTTACAGGCATGTGCTACCAGATCTGCTAGTACATATGCTTTCATATATTGAAACTGAGCCCCAGACACATCCATTAATTTGCTAAAATCACTACAGCTATGAAGTGGCACAACTAGAATTTAAATCCAGATGCCATCACAACCCCCACAAAATGAGAGACGCTCACCCAGACTTACAGTTTTTACATTTTCAAGTTAGGCTCTGAAGAGGACATGGCAGTGTGCATTGGTAATAAAGGGACCACACGTGAAACTGGCAACCTCTGGGAAGCTTTAATGGTAGAAACAAATGAGCCTGGGCTAGAGGGCAATGAATAATCATTTTGGTTAGTGGGTACATTTTCAGAAAAAGAGATTCGTTATGTCTTAAAAGTATAAGGATACCCATGGTGGCTACAACAGAAGCAATTTGGTTCTCACCTCTCTTCCTCAATGCAGGTTCCCTAGGTACCGCAGGCCGCATCTGCAGCAAGACCTCTAAAGGAACAGATGGTTGCGAAATCATGTGTTGTGGCCGAGGGTACGACACAACTCGGGTCACCCGCGTCACCCAGTGCGAGTGCAAATTCCACTGGTGTTGTGCTGTGCGGTGCAAAGAGTGCAGGAACACTGTGGACGTCCACACTTGCAAGGCTCCTAAGAAGGCAGAGTGGCTGGACCAGACCTGAACACACAGATACCTCTTTCATCCCTCCACTTCAAGCCTCCAACTCAAAAGCACAAGATCTTTGCATGCACACCTTCCTCCACCCTCAATCTTGGGCTGCTACAGCTTCTGTTATGGACTTAGAGAGTGATCTAGGGGGACCCCAATGTCCTGGCTGGTTCCTTAGCCCTAGGAAGGAGTTGAAAGGGGATGGATATGAGAGTGAGTGGCTCCCTGCTATTCCACCTGGAGGTCTGAAGGGAGAGTAGAAGAGGTAGGAGTTGTCTTTAGAGTGATTGAGCTGCACTAGTCAAGGCTCACTGACCCCTTTGCTTGCACTGACTTCTGATACTCTTTGGGTATGCAACAGGAAGGGAATCTGGAGGTAGCTTCCTTTTTGATCCTACTGTAGCCAAGGACATAGGACAGAGATAAAACTGCCTATCCCTTCACTGGAGACAGTTTGTGCAGACAATCTTAGGCTATAGTATTCTGCTGAGACCCCGAGATAGCTAGATGTGTTAGCCATGGTGAACAAGGCTCCATCTCATGCTCTTATACAGCTTATAAACCAGTGGTTTTGTGAGGGGAGAAATCACATAACTGTACAAATGCACATTCTCTGTGTCTCCTTTTTCACCTACATCAGACAGCAGCAGCCTGCTCACTGGCTGCTTGTTAGAGTGAGGTAGCTTGCAGTGGTTCAAAGTCTTAAGAGCATTAGAGCCCTGGAACAGAACTGTGAGAGAATAGTATATTAAGCCTTGCTAGGCCTTGGGACTTCCCCCACATCAATTATTCTGGACATTAGGTAGGTTTGGAAAAGACTAAGTGAAAGGCAGGCAACTCATGGGTGTATGCAAACCTGGTCTCAAGGGCCGCATGAGGATCAGTATAGACCAGGAAGCTAGTGAGCTCTCATTTAGGAGAGGACCTCCAGCATTGACGCAGGAGCAAAAGCATGTCGCTATGTAGAGGACGAGTTGGTGTTGAAGCCAAAGTGGTAGACACCTTAGAAGACAGTAGCCTTCCCCCATTTACTCCTCAGCAAATCTTTATTTTGTGATTTTCCAAGTCCTACTGATAACTACTGCCCATCCATGATGGATTTAAACAGGAGAGGGTTCCCTCTATGCTACTAGCCTAACTAGGGTATGCAGTAGTGGAGTCTTCAAAGACAGCAGGCATGGAAAGCTAGAAGGTAGGATATGGGCTTTGAAATCTTGATGGCCTAGTTTTGTATGACTACACAGTGATCATCTTGCCTACTGATAAACAGCAATATTATAGAAACCCGCAGTCTGATGGACCAAGGTTCGATGCCAGTTATTTACACACTCACTGTTTTTATTTTCAGCAGGCTCTTTCAATCCTCCCGGCCTTTTTTTTTTTTTTTAATCAGTAAGATGAGGGTGCATGCCTCGCTCAGTATTGAGATTTAACAGCCAACAGATAGACTTCAGCAAACCTCTGACTGGTCAAGTACATCCTAACTTCTCTAGGAACTTCTAATTTAGGACTGTCTGGTCATGACAACAGACTGGAGATTAAGGAGCTCTTACAAGGAATTCTGGATATAGGGCCTCGCTCTTTCGCACTTTCCCTCCGGTCCCTCTTTATCCAATCGGCTCTCAGATGTTTGTGGAGCAACTTCATTCTGCCCAGGCAGCAGGAGGTTGTGGGGGCGGGGGATGGCTCTGGCCACAAGGCAGATTTATTTGGATGATAGGACTAATATTTGTGTAACCTGCTGAGACCTGTGTGGGAGAGTTTAGGGTGGTTTTTCTTTTGGTGAGGGGATTTGCTCCGGTTTCACATCCATTAACACAAAACATGAGCTAGTCAGGGCCCTTGTGGTCTGTGGTGAGGGGATGACTGTGGAGAAATGGGACTGAATGAGTCAGGCCGAGAGAATGTCTTCCTTGCAGAGTAGAGTCAACTGGATAACTGATGAGCTGGTGGTAGGATTAGGGAGGGGGAATGGGAGGGGAAGAGGAACTTCTCTTAAAAAGGGGGAGGCTTTGGGAGCAGGGGTGAAGACATCCAAGTTACTATTTCATCAGTGATGGCATAGGCCCTCTACAGGAACCCAGCCTAAGTTCAATCTACCTGTGCTGTTTCACCTACCCTTTGATTTGGAGTTCTTGGTCTATGGAAAGAAGTGGCAGACCTTTGTGATATTTCATATTACTCCATGTTTCTCCCTGCGCTCCAAATTCTAGCTGATAAAGATGCACAACCACTTATAAATGGTTGGGAGAGAAATGGCTGTTCAGGGAGTGAGAAGTTTGTAAAGTGAGGTGTTTATATGAGAGAAAAGATGTCTATCCAAGCCCTGCTACAGAAGCTGTGTGGCCCCAAGAAGGAATGATGGCCAAGCAATTAATTTTTCCTTAGAACTTAGCTTGTCTCTGCATTCCAATTGGCTTTAGACAACTGGCGTTGATTCTACACTATACAAACAGAAACTGATTTATTTGGAACAAGCAAAAAAACAAGAACTTTTCTTGGTGCTGGGGCTCCACATGGCTCTGCTCCGCCCTCATCCATTCTGAAGGCCCCTCTCCCACCTATTCTCCATGGGAGAAGTGTGTCCTCCACCAGCAGTGTCTCCCACCTAACCTCCATGGTAGAAGTGTGTCCTCCATCAACAGTGTCTTAGCCTCTCCCCCCTTTCCCTTTCCCTCTTGTTGGTCCTCATTTCTTTTATCTTTTGATAAATATTTAGTACAGTGCATTTTAGTAAGTGCTATTTGGATAAAAAGTGAACTTAAAAGATACTGTTTCTATCCTTTAGGGATAATAGGATCTTTGGGGGAAGGCATGTGACTGAAGAACCTCAGCTGCACAGCCTGCAGCCAGTTTCATTTAAATAGAAGAGCTGGGGTGATGGCTCACACTTGTAATCCTGATACTCTGGAAGGCTGATGCAGGAAAACTGCTGTGTTTGTGATCAGGCTGTGTTACACAGTGAGCTCCATGCTAGCCTAAGAATGGAGTGAGACTCTGTCTCAAACAAACAAACAAAACCCAGAAAGTATGAATGCCCACCACAACCCTTACCAAGCACTGGAGAAAAGACCCAAATCATACTGATTTCAGCTCTAAAACATAGCATTACTTCACACTCTCAAATAGAGTGTAAATCAGGGACTTGAGGTTAGAAGAAGAAAACACTATCCTGAGGGTCTGTTTGCTACAAGCTTTGTAGATCTAATTTACAAACACTTTCAGCCTCATTTCTCTTCCTCTTTGCTGCAGACTATTCTTCCCCTTTCTCTCACATCCCTTATCAAGAACACCAACCACCAAGTCCCGTGCCAAATTCTTAGACCCCACTCAGGACATAAGTTTCTGCATGGCTTAATTGAAGGAAATCAGGATTTCCCACCCCCACCCCCGCCTTTCTAAACTTTTTATTTAAATGCTCTCAGTGGTCATAGGGCAGAAGCCCAAGCTAGCTGGGGATAAGGGAGGCCGCCAGGGAGAGTATGTTTCTCATCCCTGGGAGGCATTCAGCCTAGCTCCTGCAGCCAAATTACAGCAGCAGAGAACAATGCAGTGCATTCCTGGGCAGGTCGGTGGGCCCTGGGCGCCTGGGTCTGGTGGAGAGAGGTGCCAGACACAGAGCGCTCCGTAAGCAACCCTGCGGAGCTGGCCCTGGGTGCAGAAATGAAATACAGAGAGCCTCACATTACACACCTGGTTATTGATGGCCTTGCTGGAGGCCTCTGCCCCCACCTTCCGCTTGGGAACTGCCTGTACTGCGGGGGTTGGGCATCTTTGAAGCAACACTGGAAAATAAGAAAGACGTGCTTCCTTTTTACTCTTTGCCCTTCCTGTCAGCCTGAGCACAACCATGAGGACACACACATACATACGTACATGCAGAAGGTGCACGCAAAACAAGTTCACACAGCTTTTCTCAGGCTGTGTGGGAATTATAATAGTCTCACCTCTCCAACAATTAAAAACCAGCATCTAGATCCCCCCCCCCAAATCATACCAACAACAGGGTCAGCTACAAGCAAGGAATGTTTCAAAACTACATTATCAACATGCAATGCAATGTTTGTTTTGGGAATTGGTACTCTCCCGGGAGGTGGTGAAGGAAGGACACAGAAAGGGCATGGAGAAAGGAGATCAAGGGTGGAGAATTACCACCCAAGCAGAGTGGCTGAGGCTGTGCAACTTCTCAAACCTTGTTTGCACGGAGGACTGGGAGGAGTGCATCCAGTCTCCTGTGACCGCTCTGAAGTCACACATAGACACTGAGCTTGACGTTTATGATCGTTGTTGTTTTAAACTTACCGGGCTAGAAAACAGCACACCTTTGGTTCCAGGAATGATCTCTGTAAGAGAGGTGTCTGAAGAGCAGGAGCAGTGGGTTTACTGGAGTAAATATAACACGGTTGCTAACTGAACTAAGCTTTCTCAGAGTTAGTTTTCTTTTTGGATGATTGACAGGTTTCACAGGTAGTAGACCTGAACCTAACCCCAAAGTTAAAAGGGATAGAGGGGTCTGAAAACTATTTTCCCCACTTCCATGCATATCCTGGATTACCTCTGAGCATCACTGTGGCTGTTTAATTGGACGCTGTGGTCATCCAGGATTTGAAAATGCAAGATGGACACTCTCTGCTTTGCTCCCTGACTTTGAAGTACCTTTTCTTTGTTCACTTAGAACAGCAGGACACAGGAGTTCTTTAACCAAGAAGGCCAAAAATCTGCTAACATTTTGTCAATACTATTAGCCCCTATAAGCAGCCAAGCCCGCGGTCTCATCCTTTGACAAATTCCAAGGTGGGGCTTCCCCAAGAATAACAATAATGCTCACAAAAGCCTTTTGTGCACAAAATGCTTAGGCATGTATGTATAACTCTCACAGTCACTTCAGAGGTTGCGAGGTGGGGTTACTCTATTTTATGGAGTCATTCAGAGAGGTTCAATGAATAATCTAGCCAGAACACAAACCTAGTTTGTTTGTTTGTTTGTTTATTTATTTTTTTCCTTCTCGAGACAGGGTCTCTCTCGGTAGTCCTGGCTATCCTGGAACAGTTTGTAAACCAGGCTGGCCTCGAACTTGCAGAGATCCACCTCTCAAATGCTAGGATTAAAGGCATGCACCACTACAACTAATTTTTGTTTGTTTGTTTTTAGCTTCAGATACTACATACTTTCCTCAAAGCCTGAGGATGCTGGGATTGGGGGTGTCAGTTTACCAGCACTTCAGAACAGAAATTGATGTTAACAGCCCCAACCCATACAGGAGTCCTGCACACAGCAAAGAATCTGAGCAGAGCTTGTAAAGGCTAGGACTACATTCCCCTAACCTCGTAGACATCATCTGTTCCCACTGGTCCATCACTATCCAGGAGTCACTCTGCAAAGGACCCTGTATCTCAACAGTTTTGCTTGTCATTCTCTGAGGCCCCACTCCTCCACCCCTCAGATTAACATTAAAATCATTCTTTTATTTTCTCTAAATTCTTTTACAGTGATGCTCAATGCATAGTCAGAGTCAGAGTAGTCATGAGAAGAAATGAGTAGACTCTGGGCTTGTATTGGAATTGCCTTTGAGACTTCATTATTTTTAAGAACACTACCACCCAGCAGTGGTGGCACACACCTTTAATCCCAGCTCTCAGGAGGCAGAGGCAGGCGAATCTCTGTGAGTTTGAGGCCAGCCTGGTCTACAAAGGGAGTCCCAGGACAGCCGTGCCGGTTATACAGAGAAACTCTGTCTCGAGAAACAAACAAACAAAAAAAAGAACTTGGTGGGAGCTAAGATACTATCCCATACAAGCCCACCTAAGAAATAGTATAAACTACCCCCGGACCACTAACTGAGACAGACATTTCACCTACTAGTACCAGCTGTATCCAACTTTGACAATACAATACAAAGTCTTCACTCGAGAACTGTGTAGTCAAGGTTTTTTTTTTGTTTTGTTTTGTTTTTTAAAAAATTACAAAACCTCTCATGTTTTAAGTAAGCTTATAATTATAATTTTGAGTTGGGCTGCATTTAGTTATTCTTTGCTATGTGCAGATACATGTGGCTTCTGGGCTGTAATCTGGATACACCTAACACAAAGGTTATCTATGATGCAGAGAAAAATCTCTAAGATGAGGCAGTCAGCAAATTTCATTTGACCAAAAGCATGCTTTTCTCAGTTTTTCCTTCCACCCTTACTCAAAATGGGAGCCTCAATTTAATTGAAGAAAGGAGAAAAGGTAGCTCAGCTGGCCCCTCCTGGTCCCACATTGGCATACACTTGGTTAGAGATAGGGTAAGCCCTCCAATACCCTATGTATCCCACTGGTATACCCCAACTGGGAAGTCAGAAAGGAGGCTGCAGAAACACAGTGTTCATCAATCATGGGCTGGGACATTACAGCTCTCTGACCTGAGCCCCTGCCTGAGCTGGGGAAAGAACACCTACCTATAGTTAGGATTCCTTCTGCAGCAAGCCTTGGTTTTTGGTCCATCCATCTTGGCTCTCACTGCTCTCCTGCTTTCCACCCCCCAACTACCTCCACATGTGGGCTCAGAAGTCATCATCTGAAGAATTCCACTGCTCACCTCCTGCATAGCAGCACAGCCCCATGAGGCCGCACACCAGATGGAGGGGATAAAAGTACGAGGTCATGGCTTCTACAGAGGTTTTTCTTAAACTAACCCTGACTCCTGGAAAAGAGTCAGAGCAGGGGTATGTCTGCTGAGCTGCTGACAACAACAGCTTCATAGATCCTGTGTAAAAAGGAAGGAAAATTCTAAGTTGGCTTTCAGTGGAACCTTCCCAACTTCTGTCTGTGGGGCTATTCCTGGTCTCATGTGTGCAGTGTGAAGGTGTCTGAGAAGAATGCAAAAATGGACAAATCAAAGGGCTAATATTTCCTGATTATAGGACCCACATGCTGACATGGAGGCCGAGCCCTCAACAGATACCTTGCTTCTCTAGGATACATCTATAAAGTAAAACGAAAGGGAATGAATGTGCATCAGGACATTGAAAAGCCCACCTCCTGTGAGCCTTCTAAGGTTTGCATAGAATAAAAAAGACAAAGGTGTTAGAGAATGATCATCATTGTTAGCATCGTGTTGTTGGGTGACAACATGCAGAAACAGTTACAAAGAGACAAACAGTTAAGAGACTGGGAAACAGGTCTTAGATGAAACAAAACATGAATGAAATTCATTAGAGATGGTTTTCCAAAGGGTTGGAATGTTATAAGATAAGGCATGAACAATGGAAGGCAGTCAGAGGAAGGCATTCTATGTTGAAGGGACTGGTGTATGCTGAAGCTTACAAGCAAGAATGTACGAGCAATATATGAGGAATTTCAAGCAAGTATATACTATATACATTGGGGAATACAGAGAAATCAGAATGCTGAGGCCAGAGCTTTATTATGAGGTGATTGTGTCAAAAAGTTTAGCATCTCATAAGAGCTGCACAACAGCTATGACAGTGACTCCAGGGTATCTCTGGGAGAGCACTGGGATGGGTTCATTTGATAGAAGGACTCAAAGAGATAGGTGTTTGTGAAAGCCACCAAAATGCTATGCATCATTAACTACAGATCATTATCATTTGAAATTCTGGGTTAATTAAATGATATTAAATATCTAGAGCTATGATAAATGTAGTTTTTAGACCCCAAACCTGACATCAGTCAAGTCAAATGCATAAGAAATAATAATGGGAAAAGGAAATAATTTACAATAGAAAATACATTTCTTCCCCTCACTCTGAACCTTAAAACTTGACTCTCATATTTCATTTTGTATACTGGATTTTTTTGTGGCCACAGATTTATCAAATGTGAGGGCACAGTGGACAGAGGGAAACTTCTAAAGAACTTTAGAGACCACAAAACATGTTGACTGATAAATGAGAAGACAGTTCTAACTACAGGGCACTGGACCAACAGCTAAAGGTGGACAAATTCTGAGCCCATGCAGATCTTGCAGTTGGTTAGGTAAAAACAGCCTTTTAGCAGGCTTCTGTTGTACTTGAACTACAAGGACAAAGAGCACAAGGGCAATCCTGCTCCTCTATTTGCTTTCCTGATGCCACTTTCAAAACCAGCATAAACACTGGTTGTGTGCTGGACCCAGTGTGATGCTGAGTACGTGTATTTTAATGCTCCTTGAATAAGCCCAAAAGTAAGCAGTCTTAGCTTTCTGCTTCACCTCGCTGGTGTGAGTGGGTGCTGGAAGGGAGGCAGCGACTCTACAGCGATAGCGTTGGTTAGTGTCATCTCAGCTGTTATCCCTCCTCTCCTAGGCAGTTTATTAAAGGTGATTTCTGAAACCCTTCACAAAAGGAAAGCTCAGGGGTTTACATTCAATTGTGACACCACTATGAATTCATTAAGCAGCATGTTTCAGGTTGCACTATAATTTCTCCATGTAATGTAAACCCATGGAATCTGACATAAGCTGATTGCTTGTGCTGGTTATTTTATTTACATTTCTGAATGGAGGGGATTGCAATACTCATAAAATATCTAACTGTCTTATTTTTCATCTCTTCTCCCAGGGTAGTTATTATAAAATAGGCCTAGCGACAGAAGCCTCAACTTGCATGACTGGTTAAGCAACATGGGAAAAGTTATTGCTCAAAAAGCAATTTTAAAAAATTCAATATGGAATTTGAGGCTGAAACAGAGATATGGTTACTCTTAATGCCATCCAGAAGATAAAAGTTCAGGGAAAAGGCTAAATAACCATGTTCCTTATCTTTGTTCCAATGCTGTGAGAGTGGGGAGTAGCTTCACAGAGTTCAAAGGGCTGGAATTAAGTCTTTCTAGAGACCAAATGCTAGCAGACACAGTCAGTAGTGTCATAGGAATGCAGGTGAATGATGGTTGAGAATGGGCTCCCTACTACACAGCCAGATGGGTGTGCCTTCTTCCCACCCTGTCACCAATTAGACTCTGCATTAGAAGCTGCCATTATGCATCAAACTTTCTATCTGGAAATGGACATTCTGTTAACCTATGCAGAGAGGGACCACTTCTGCTTACTTCAGTAGGTTTGGCAAGCTTAGAGAGATTGCCAGAGAAGTAACAGTCACCAGGAAATTCTAAAGCCTCCATCTGTTGCCTTCAAGTCATGACTCACATGATCCAATACCCTTTTATCTGCTATAGCACTGAGTTAATTAGCTTATTCTTCAACACTCTAGTACAGTTTCAGGCCTGCTCTTCTACTCCACAAACATCATCATTTATCCAGTTTCCTTTTTCACTGATACCTGACTTGTATAAACTCAGTAGGCACAGGCTCTGTGTTGAGTTTAATATGTATATGTAATTCTAGTACCCAGAAGGCTGAGGCATGAAGGACTGGGACTTGATGTCAGCCTGACCTACACAGTGAGACCCTAAACATGAACGCCCTAAGGTCATAACCTCAGGGATCCAGTTAGTGCATGTCAGTTGACTGCGGAAGCACAGTAAAGACAATATTCAGGGCTGGAGAAATGATGGTTCAGAAGTTAAGAGCACTGGCTGCTCTTCCAGAGGACCTGGGTTCAATCCCCAGCACCCTCAGGCAGCTCACAACTGTCTGTAACTCCAGTTCCAGGGAAATCTGGCATCCTCATACAGACACACTTGCAGGCAAAACACCAATGGATATAAAATACAAATAAATAAAAATTAAAAACAAACTATTTTCGCTGGGCGGTGGTGGCGCATGCCTTTAATCCCAGCACTCGGGAGGCAGAGGCAGGTGATCTCTGTGAGTTTGAGGTCAACCTGGTCTACAAAGAAAGTTCCAGGACAGGCTCCAAAGCTACACAGAGAAACCCTGTCTCAAAAGAACTATTTTCACTTAGTTGCAAATCAGACAATCTTAGAGGTCCCTCCTAGAAAGACAAACTTGTGAAGGATTCAGAGTTGAACAACACTCAGCTTGGAAGAGGGCACAATAGGAACTTACTGCTGTATCCCAGTGTCCTTCTGTTTGGTTTTTAAAATGTGCATGCACATGCCTATGGCTAGTGCTGCAGGGTTAGACAGCTATGTGGTGAGCGTGTGAGCTCTGGGAGATGTAGGGCATTGTCTCCTGTCCTTTTCCTCACACACACAGAAACCAAGGCACTGCTTCTAACTCACTATTCTAGTTTGCTTCCATGACACCGTAGCATTTCACTTTCACCTGGGATGTCCTTCAGCCACTAGGAACCTGTCAGTATTAGGAATAAGATAAGATAAAAAAGGAAAAATATGGGATAGGAGCTTTATGGCAGTTACTATGGGACTAGGATGTGAGACTCTTCTTAAATGTGCCATTAAGTAGCTCTTCATTTTGTGTTAATTCCTAAACTATTTACACAGAGAGTATACTAAATATTACCTTTATAAAGCTATGAACTTAGGCAGTGAGGTATAAAGATGAAAATATTCCATGTTACATCTTTGAAAGAGAATAAAGATACTTCTTTCTGTATCTTGCTGGATTTAAGGACTCTAGCCAGATGTATACAGAAAGGAGGGCCCTCCGTGAGACTAGATTGACTTCTGTAGTTATTTTGGAGGCAACTGAAATAACTTGTCATCTAAAAAAAATTAAAATGAAAGGATGAGCTGGGTGGTGATGGCGCACACCTTTAACCTCACCCTAGGGGGACAGAGGCAGGAGGATCTCTGTGAGTTTGAAGCCAGTCTGGTCTACAGAGCAAGTTCCAGAACAGCCAGGGCTGTTACAAAGAGAAACCCTATCTCAAAATATAATGAAGGAATGAAGGAAGGAAGGAAGGAAGGAAGGAAGGAAGGAAGGAAGGAAGGAAGGAAGGAAGGAAGGAAGGAAGGAAGGAAAAAGGGAAGGAAGACTCTTTACTGTGGCAACAGTTCCTATGTACACATCTTCATGTCCTCTCAACCCTTCACTTCAAGACTCTGAGCTATTTGTAAACAAGAATTGTATCTTATACTTCATAAAGAAACCAAATAAATATTTTTACTGCATAAAGAATTAACAAGGGCTGGGGGAATGAATCAGCTCATAAAGTGCTTGCAGCATAAACAAGAAGCCCTGAGTTCTAATTCCTAGCACCTACATAAAAAGCCAGGCACAGCAGTGTGTGCTCATAATCACAGTCCTGGGAGGGCAGAGACAGAGGAGTCCAGCCTATCAGTGTGTTCCAGGTTCAGTGAGAGATGCTGTCTCAAAAACCAAGGTGAAGAGTGATAAAGGAAGACAACAAGTGTTGACAGCTGGCTTCACAAGCACACAATAGGCACTCACACTGCACACATAAGCACACACAAAAACACCAAACAAAAACAAACAAATCCATTAGTAGTAATACTTTAATGCAATGAATTTGAAACTCAAAGATTTATAGTGCGCTTAATAGTTAGCATATTCTTTTTAATGCTGAGGCTCTTTTAAAAGTCTAAACTTTGAAAACAAATTAAGATAAGCCTTTTGGAGTTCTTCCATTCAACAAGCTGATACTGAAAGCTTTTTGTCAAGGTATCCAGGACTCTCTGAACTGCATGTTCCAGTGTAGTTTTTGTTTTGTTTTTAAAAGGTGGTATTACAATAGCTAAAATAGACCAAGAGCAAATGAATAAGAATAGTCTTCACAAGCAGGGTTTAGCTAAATTAGAGTCTCTGGTCTCCCAGTAAAGGCGAAACCCCCAAAGGGATCAGAGTCAAGTAAATAAAAAATCCAGCTGAATTTTATCAGAGGGCAGAGTTTCAACTTTGAGTACCCCAGCAACAGAAGATGAATTATGTATAAGATTAGTGAAGTGCCTTCATCCACACTCCAGCCAGAGAACATTTTTCTACTCACTGTGACTGAGGGAAAAACAGCAATGCATTTGCCCGCCAAGAGCAGCTGTGGCTGTACTCTGGATAGGAGTCTAACAACATTGAGGATTAAAATTTAGTTGTAATGAGGCTGCTATTGGGAGAAAAGATTGAATTCTGGCTTCAGAAAGAAATGAGGACAAGAGCACATTGAACATATGAGAACAAGGGCCAGCATGCTCCTGCATGTGTCTTAACTTCTCAAGTGGCTTCTTTCTCACACTGGTCACAGACACCCATACACATTTTACCTCTGGAATGCTTGAAGTTTCAGCATGAAGAGAACTGTCATAATAAAGTCCCTTAACAGCTGAGCATCATGTGAAACCCAAGTAACATATTTCCTTGAAGTTCCTTACTGCCAAGATGGACCCAAGATAGTCTTTAAATTTACGTCTATTTTTAAATTAAAAATTATTTGTGATTGCATGTGTGCATACATGTGTTTATGCCCCAGCAGTGCACACATGGAGGTCAGGGGAAACTTTGTGGGGTCAGTGCCATTCTTTCTTCTTTTACAAAGGTTCCTGGAATTGAACTCAGGTCTCTAGGCTTGTGCAACAAGCACCTCTACCTGCTGAGCTCTCTTGCCAATCCCTTAAGGCAATCTTGTTTGTTTGTTTTTGTAACAGGGTTTCTCTACTTAGCCTTAGCTGTCCTGGAACTCACTATATACACCAGATTGACCTCAAATGCACAGAGATCCTCTAGCCTCTGCCTTCTGAGATGCCACCACACCCAGCCCCTAAGGCAATCTTAACATTGTTACAGACAAATAATTTTCTCTTTTAAATTGGTAAATACTCATAAATACAAACTTTCCCCATCAGCAGTAAGGGGCACGTCCACTGATATAACTATTAGAAGTCTAATTGCTGCCTGAAACCCCCACTTCAGCAAAAGACAAAGTTATGAATATTTTAGAACAAAAGTTTATTCTGCTCAGCTAAACTTACCCCCATAATCCTGCACAAACTTATAATTTGATTTTGAGAGAAGTTTCATATTGAAATATAAGATATGCATTTATTTACAATTTGTGGTGAAACTTTTTTTAGGGTTGCCGAGTAGCTCAATGACAGAACATTCCTCTAGAATGAACAAGGTCCTGATCCCAAGCATGTAGACATGCATGAGCATGTGTGTGTGTGTGTGTGTGTGTGTGTGTGTGT
>JAQHUG010000317.1:1107511-1139355 GCA_028555095.1 Dicrostonyx torquatus
GGAACTAGCTCTTGTAGACCAGGCTGGTCTCGAACTCACAAAGATCCACCTGCCTCTGCCTCCCGAGTGCTGGGATTAAAGGCATGCGTCACCACCGCCTGGCAGCACTCTTCACTCTTAAGCAGCTAATTAGCAAGAAGAGGATTGAAGTCTGAAAGCCGGAAAAGCAAGTGTGCAATCTTTACTTTAAAGCATCAGAGTCCACTAGCAAACTCACAGGGTTCCCCAGGCAGCTTTGAGTTACAGTAAGTATTTCTTGAATCTAAACTTCCTTCCTGGTTTTCTGGCAATCCACATCAGCTTTTTAATTTAAAAATCTTTATATTCAACCCTCATAGGAAGACTTTTCTAGCAAAGCCATTTGGCCATTACCAGTTTGTCTTTAGTTGTTGTTTTATAATGTAATCTTATTGTGTAGCTCTGGCTGGTCTGGAACTCACTGAGTAGACCAGGCTGGCCTCAGTTTAACCTCTCCTGCCTCTGCCTACTGTGTGCTGGGGTTAAAGGTGGGCATCACTGCACTGGCACCACTCTACTGTTCTCTATTCCCTCAATATTACTCTATTTGGTATGAAATTTATCCTTTTCTATTTGTTTTGAGGTAAGGTTGTGAGGTGCTGTGCATAAAATAAATAAATAAATAAATAAAATAAAAATCTAAAAATTAAAGTGTTTAAAAACCTTAATTTTAGGGGGCTGGAGAGATGGCTCAGAGGTTAAGAGCATTGCCTGCTCTTCCAAAGGTCCTGAGTTCAATTCCCAGCAACCACATGGTGGCTCACAACCATCTATAATGAGGTCTGGCGCCTTCTTCTGGCCTGCAGGCATACACACAAACAGAATATTGTATACATAATAAATAAACAAACAAAAAAACCCTTAATTTTACTAATTTAGTTCTTTTGAATATTAGAAATTTGATTCACCAGGGATGCTGTGGGACAATGGTCTATACCCTGTCACTTGCATTTTAAATAAACGCTGGTTGGCCAGTAGCCATGCAGGAAGTCTAGGCGGGGTGACCAGACAGAAAGTAGAGGCGGGGCAATGAGAATTCTGGGAAGAGGGAAGTTTTAGAGCAGCCATCACCCAGATGCAGAAGAAGCAAGATGTGACTGCATTGCCAAATAAGGTATCAAGTCTTAACATAGACGAGATTAATGGGCTAATATAAGATGTAAGAATTAGTTAATAAGAAAAGCTTGAGCTATTAGGCTAACCAGTTTATAATTAATGTAGACCTCTGTGTGTTCCTTTGGGACTGAACGACTGAAGGACCGGGTGGGACAGAAACCTTGGTCAACACAGGGAAGGGCATGAAACTCAAGAAGAAAAAGCTAAAAAAATATTCCTCAGTATTATAAATTTCTTTTGTATCCCACTATTCCTCCTTTAAAGAACTTTAATGCATCTGCAAGACAAAAATCATTTCAAAAGCAACAAATAAGTACATCTTCTAGACTGAACTCCTATGCAGACAGTATGAGTGTGGGATACGCAGTTCATCTAATGTTAATAACATCAAAGCACAAGTCTTCTGAGACTGCTGAGCAATCCCATGGACCAACACACAACCGATTAACCAGTAAATATATTAGTGATGGTGACAGGATGTCCTATACTTTGGTACCAAGACTCATTTTGATTGAGAAAATGATTAAATATACTGCCAAAAATATTCAGGGAGAGCTGGGCGGTGGTGGCACACGCCTTTAATCCCAGCACTAGGGAGGCAGAGGCAGGTGGATCTTTGTGAGTTCGAGGCCAGCCTGGTCTACAAGTGCTAGTTCCAGGACAGGCTCCAAAGCTACAGAGAAACCCTGTCTTCAAAAACAAACAAACAAAACCAAACATACATATATATGACTGAGCTGTAGCCTCCTGGGGTCTCTTGGGTGCTCCCATAATACCTATGTATCCTTTCAACTCATGTTCTTGGAGGGGCAATGGGTGATGGTGAGATTGTGGGCCAGTCAGTTTAGAGAGGACAGGCAGTGGTGTTGCAGTCTCTTGACTCTGGAATTTCCAAACTCTCCAGATATCATTGTTAACCTTCTTTCTCCTACTGGAGCTCAGGCTTGGAGCCATGGTGGCAGCGGGAGGTCACAGAGACACACTAGTGACCAACTTCTTTTTCTTCCTCATTAGCAATTTCCTCCTCCCCATTCCAGGGTATATGGTTAATGCGAGGAGAGAGCTTTTAAGAATCTCTGGCATATATAAAGAAAAAAAAGGGTGCTTTCCATAAGCTTCAAGTAAGTTCTGAGGAATTCATCTGTCAGTACCACATTATTTTGCTATTCTTTTCTTCCCACTTTGAAAAATTTCAGCACTTGAAAAATATGAAAAAAATACATGAAATTTCATGAACATCTAAGTCTGGATAGCCCAAAGATCTAGGATATGACCAAACATGACTGGCCAAAAAAAATTAAAAAAAAAAAAAAAACTGACCTGTCATACCATAGGCTCATTCTGCTACTTTTAGAATGTCTGGGAATGCCTCAGCTGCATTACTGCAGGGTTAGTATGATTGCAGAACACTATTTTGCAGGAATATAAGTTTAAAATATTTAGAAAATAGTTTCCGAATAAGTGAAGAAACTTACATTGTTGGTTTCATTTCTTTTTTGAGGCAGGGTCTCACGTAGCCCAGAGTGGCGTCAAACTTGGTATGTAGCTTATAATGACCTTAAACTTCTGGTTCTTCTTCCTCTACCTCCCAAGTGCTGGAATTATAACCACCTCCTGGTTTATATAGTGCCAGCATTTTGTTTATTCTAGGTAAGCACTCTGACTAACTGAGCCATATTCCTAGCTGTCAGTCACAATTCTGAATCTAATCCTATAAACTAAGCAAAGAGAAATTGTAGGTTTTTAGCATTAATTAGGTCAAATGTGAAAAATATTCTTTCACCTATGAACAACTTTCACATTTACTGGTTGTGATAATTTTAAAAAAACTAAGAACTTTTCAAGATAGTAATATCTTTTTATGTTATATGCTAATATGGTTATAATTGTTTATCAACTTCCTAGCTCTTAAACTAATCTTTGTCCCCGGGGGGAAAATAATGAGAGATAGTATATAAACCTCCCCCAAAGTTTTTTCATTATTCAGTAAAAGATATTTGGCATTTGTGTGTGCTTATTATTTTTTAAAATTTAATTTGGGAAGAAAATTTTTAATTATTTTTAGGCAGGGCCTGAAGAATCCCCAGTGAGGCATTTTGTGGAGCGGTCCTTTGTTAGTGTAAGAACTGACCTTCTATATCTTTGGAAATCATGCAACTTGGCTAATGTAGTCCTTAAAGAATTAATCAAGCAGATTGTAAGGCCTTGGCTACAGAGGAGCCAGCCAATTATGAGCTGCTCTGAAATTCATCTCTGTATATCCAACAACATTTTCCCACATAGAGATTAGTGGAGTATGTGGAGACAAGGTCTGCTCCCACCCAGCACAGCTACAATGTGCGCTCAGCAAAACTCAACAGATTCAAAATTTATTTGGTACTCTTTTTTTGTTCTTGCCTTAACCCTAATACCTTTTCTGACAACATCGCAGTGACTTTCCTATTTAGTTAAAACCCAACGGAGAGCTTTGGCATTCAAACACATATCTTGATGCAGAGCACTGGAGCCACAGCTTCAAGTCTGAATTCATCAGGAAGCTAGTGAAATCCCTGCAAAGCATCTTTAAATCTTTTGTGATAACAGCCTCCAAGCCTGGCTAAGGAGAAAGCTCTTTCTGCAGTGTGGAACTGAAAGGGGCCAGAGTGGGTGAGACTAGCTCGCTGAGGAGAGAGCAGTGCTGTTCTTCAATAAAGACACTCCTTTCAGATAAGAGAATCAGATTCCCAGAGCTGCTCGCTGGCTACCCTTTCTTTGAACCCTCATATTTAACCCAGCAGGCTTCAAGGCAGGTGAGAAAATGACCTACCACTTAAAAGCAATTTTTCCTTTTTCAGGAATCCTGGCCTTGGAGAATATCAGCTCTGGTATCAGTACATTCCACATCTTCAGGGATTTATGCAACCTTTTCATTGCTCTGTGCATAATGTCAGATGAGGTTTTCATCTCAGTCTGGAGAAAAATATCCTAACTTGCTGAAAACTAAGTCTGATTCCACATAGCTTTATACCATGAAAAAGGGGAGAGGGTGCTAAAACCAGTAATCATTCTAGCTCATTCATCCTCGTCCATTTCTTTAAATTTGATATGCAGTGAGAATTTTAAAAATCATTAGTCTTATGGCTCGGAATGTAGTTTAATTTGTAGAGAGCTAGTTTGCCATGTTCAAAGCCCTAAGAACTCAAGGTCATCCTTAACTACATAGTGAGTTCCAGAACACCTGCTATACACAACACCTTGCCTCAAAAATAAAATACCCCAAGTCATTAATCTCCAGTGCCTGGCACTATAAAAACACATTTTTGTAATAAATGTATCTTAAGAAATTCAAATAGAATTTGCTTTAACATGTGAGATAAAACAAAAAGATACAAGAGAAAGAAGATGAAATGGTAATAACAAAATATTTATATTTGGTCACACATGGTCACACGTGCCTACAGCCATGGATACTCTGAAGACTGAGGTTTGAGGATCACTAGAGCCTCTGAGTTTGTGACCCACCCTGGCAACAAAGTGAGACCCATCTCTAAGAACAACAAAAGGGGGGAGCAGTAATGGGGTAGAAAGATGAAGAGATAATAATAATTTGATAAGTTTTCTTAGTGGCTTTTTTTTAAGTCACTTCTTAATAAGAAGCAGGAAAAGAACATTGCATCTGTTTCTACTTTGTATTGTCATTATAAATCTGAGCCTAATGAAAAATCCTTACACAGTTTACAACATGCCAAAACGTTATGTTCTACAAAGCAGTTTTCCAGTATCAGGAAATGGAAACATTTTTCTTCTTTTTATGGTTCATGCACATATGATGTATTAATTGCATGTTTTAATTATTTAAATGACATCTATCTATCACTTATACTTCAACTACTGTGGAAAAACTCATTTTGAGCTTATTATTATCCTCCAAATGTAAAGAGCGAGGTTTTTCCACTGTAGCCCCTCTTTAGTGGTGACAATGATGACAATGAGAGGAACAGTATCCACTTACTTCTTACTGTGGAAAAATATAACTCTAAACACTTGATATATATTAAACTCTTTTGCCCCCAACACAAATTATGTAGTACTACTTCTCACTTTACAGCTAAATGAGAAGACTGCCTAACTTATGTGAGACTGCAAGACAGTTAAGTGTCAGGGCTGGGACCAGAGCAAAGCAGGTTGGTTCCAGAGTGTTGCTCATAACCACTTTGTAATGCTGCCCCTTCTCCATCCACTCCGGTAAGGCAGCCCACTAGCCTAGGGTTCCAAATCCTTCATATGGGTACAGGGTAGAACAAGGCTTCTCAAGCTTTAAATATGCATGTAGAATAAGGAAGGCACAGATTCTAATTCAGGAGGTCTGCAGTAAAGCCTGAAGCTGTGTGTTTAACAAACTCCTAGAGGAGGGTGGTGTTCCTAGTTACAGAACATACTTTTTGAAGTGGTGGAGTGTTACAGAATAGAATATTTGTTTAACTATGCAAAGATGTGCTGCTTTTGTTTAACTATGCAAAGATGTGTTGCTGTTTTCCCTTACCTGCCTAAGGTACCTGATTGGTCTAATAAATATCTGAACAACCAATAGTTAGGCAAAGGAAGGGTAGGTGGGGCTGGCAGGCAGACAGGAAAGGGAAGCTGGTCAGCTAGCCGGGAGCCAACCAACCAGACATGGAGGAAGCAGAATGGACAGTACAGTAGATGAGATAAATGAGCCTCAGAGCAGAGGCTCTATTTCAAATAGAAATGGGTTAATTTAAGTTAAAAAAAATAGGTAGAAACAAGCCTAAGCTGAGGCCGAGCATTCATAATTAACAATAAATCTCCATGTCATGATTTGAGGGCTGGTGGTCCAAGAAAGCTTCACTGTGAAGAACTAGAATAGGAGTCTCTAGCTCTTTTCGGCATGTCTGCTGTCAAAGCTTTTAAGCATTGTATATTATAAGGGCAGACTGTCTATTCACATCCATTTTCCATTAGCTTTTACACAGAACCTGTCTTCGAAATAACTGCATGCCACAGACTGATGCACAGGTCCCATCAGTAAGTATGTGGCTTTTAGAAATCGAAAATACACATGTAAGAGCCTTAGGGATAAAATATGACTATGAAAGTTCACTATTTGCAATTTTTAAAATATTATATATACCAACTATACAAATATAGTATATAAATGTTTATTGTTCATCAACTAGAATAATAATATATTAATAACTTTTCGTAAATAAAAAGAGAAACGTCTAAACTGTGTAATTCTTCATTCTGAGGAGTGCTGAGGAACTGGCACAATGTAACCTTAAGGTTCTTCTGCTGCCACTAGTGACCTCTTCAGTGAAGGCAGTTACTATATGAACACTGACAGAGAGAGACTAGCGTCCACTCCACAGTCATTTTGGTCAGAACTACATTTCTATTCTGGATTCCAGATCTCTCTTTGCTCTCCTGCTTTATTCTTCTTCCTTCCTACACCACTGTCTTGAGAAAAACTCAGGAACCATCTCTCTCACTGCCAGTCTGTATTTTAAAAACATGTATTAAAGGCCTCCCAACTTCTTTTTCTTCTTCTCTTCTAGCTTTTAATTGGATAGGATTCCCTTTCTGTTCCATTTTCCCCGTGCTCCTCACACAGTGAGGTGTGAGAGTTTGAGATGCACTCATTCCCATCAGCACCAGTGTAATCAAAAGGAAAATCTACTACTAAGCTTCCTTCCTACACTAAGAGGAAATGGAATGGTTAATCTGCACCTCACACATCTACGCTCCCTGAGCAGCAGTGGGAAGTCATTCATTTTGGAGACTGCCTCAAAATCAAATGCATACTCAGACTCCTAGGCTTACAGACAGTGGCATCTTAACACATTATATAGTTGACCTTCAGGGAAAACGGGCAATGAGCCAGTGTTCATAGCACGGGTGCCATAAGAGCTAACTAATATGTATGGCACAAAATAAACTATTCTTTTTTGTTTGTTTGTTTGTTTCAAGACAGGGTTTCTCTGTGTAGCCCTAGCTGTCATGGAACTTGTTCTATAGACCAGGTTGGCCTCAAAAATCACAAAGATCTGCCTGCCTCTGCTTTCTAAGTGCTAGGATTAATGGCATATGCCACCACTGTTGGCTAAAATAAACTATGAGAAAAACAAGTAGTTATAATGGAAGCACACAGATATAGAAAATATACCACCAAGTAAAATGATTCTTCTATGACTCTCAGTGCATGTTTTATGTTTGAGAACACAATAAAACAATATTTTCTTTTGCATTTTAACCCATTATTTGATGAATATGCTATGACATAAAAGGGATATGCATTTTTATTTATTTGCTTATGCTTAATTTATTAGTATTGTGCTTATATAATGGAGAGGCATATGCATCATTACATGTTCGAAGGTCAGAGCACAACTTTGTAGACTTGGTTCTCTCCTTCTACCTTTATGGGATTTGAATTTAGATTGCTTAGATTAGGCTTAGCAACAAGTACTTTACCTGTTGAACCATCTTGCCAACCCCCAAGAAATGTGCACTTTTAAAATAAAAATTATTATAAGAAATTTGGTGATATTAATATATCTGTGTAGAGGAATGAAAAGATACTATTTTAGTATCAGTCATCAGCTAGACAATGGTGGCATATGCCTGTAATCCCAGCACTGGAGAGGCAGAGGCAGGCAGACCTTTGTGAATTTGAGGGCAGCCTGGTCTACAGAGTGAGTTCCAGAACAGCTAGGACTACATAGAGAGGCCCTGACTCAAAACAAACAAACAAACCAGTCCTCTGTCAGGAAATAGAGATGGAATTCAAAATTAAAGGGCTAAAATTAAAATAAAGGCTGACATATAGTTCTATACTTAAGACTGGAAAGTGTCCCACCTGTGTGTGCCTTCTATATCCTTATTCTTTACCACAGTTTTACTCTGGAGTTAAAAATTAGCAAATATTGTGAACTCGTGGCTTCATTTAAATGGAAAAATCAAAAGGTTTGTTCACAAAATTAGTAAAGTTTTAAATACCAAAGAAAATAAAGATAAAGAAAAATTGGATTACTCTTTAGTTGGTAAGAAATGCTGTCTTAATCACCAAAAGTAAATTACAAAGGCCAACTTTATAATGTTATAACATTGTATTCTTAAACTTTTAAGTAACAGAAGTAAGTTCACATCGCCAGAATCCATGGTTGACATATTTAGGTGGGGGCATTACAAAGCAGTTCTTGCCATTTACAAGCATCTTTCATGGTTCATGTAGGTTAGCACAGACAGATCAGAGATGCTTTCCCGTGGTGTTTTATAAATACTCCACACAAGTCCTTGAGATCATACTCACGGCTTTAGCAAAAACACCCATGACTTCAGGGAACTGGTGCGTGAGAAACGCTATCATTGCTGTGGAAGAACAGAGCCCTGCTGTAAAGTGGATGAAGAAAGGGAGCTCCTTTTTTGGATAAACAGAAACATGATGAAAAGCTGCAAGGGAAAACAGTGAGTTTTATTTCAGCACAAACCAATTTTATTATTTTTAAATTAAACCTAGCTTTGAAAATTAAAAGTATGGTTAAAGGGAAGTAGAAAAAGACAAGATCTCATGCCAGGCGGTGGTGGCGCACGCCTTTAATCCCAGCACTCAGGAGGCAGAGGCAGGTGGATCTCTGTGAGTTCGAGACCAGCCTGGTCTACAAGAGCTAGTTCCAGCGCAGGCTCCAAAGCCACAGAGAAACCCTGTCTCGACAAACCAAAAAAAAAAAGACAAGATCTCCTGAATAAATTGGGAGCATGGGGACCTTGGGAAAGGGTTGAAGGGGAGGGGAGAGACAGGAAGGGGAGCAGAGAAAAATGTAGAGCTGAATAAAACTCAATAAAAAATATTTTTAAAATGTGGTTAAAAATAATAAGAACAAAGGTAAGAGAAGGCTATTCAATATATCTGCTAGTCAGGTGACTGTATTGGGATCTGGGAACAGGATGGCATCGTGGGAAAGAACATGAACTATAAAGTCATGCTGAGGTGGTTTTGAAAAAGAGCTTTGTCACTTATTAGTTGTGCACTAAACCCTGTAGAAGTTGCTATGGAGCTGTTATGAAGAACAGTGTAAGCACTTAATAAATGTGAGTTGTTATTAATTCTTGCTCTTTGAGAGCTCCGCAAGTAGTGTAGAGATAAAGAGATAGACATGTCTTGGGGAATTTCCCAGAATCACTGCTTAGTACTTTTACTCAATTATTACTATGTTCCATGCGTGACACTTCATCAAGTGCTATGAAAACAGAACTAAGAGCCAAGCCTCCAGCCATAGATGAAGTTCTTTGCCTTATTTTTATCACATTTATACATCTGAGTATTATTTTTCTAGTGTTTGTCTCATTCCTCATTATGAATCTTATTTAAGTACTTATATTATTCAAAGTACTTGGATAATAAATGATCTAGAGCGAAACCTATTCTCGTGTCCAATGCACAGTAGGTGCTCAATACATTCCTTTTAAACGAGAGCTATGTGAAGACTTCATCAGTCAGGAAGTTGACTGCTAGGACACCAACCCAGGAATTCCTGATGTAATATCCTGCAGCAGTAAGGAATGACTAATTCCATGCTGAACCAAGGTCAGCTATAAATTTCAATTTTTAAAAACATAACTATTAACAGAGAAGGTTATACCCAAGTTTCCTTCAATAGCCACAATATTTTATACATCTTATACTATACCCAGAAAGTACATATAAAAAACCTAAATTCATTTTAAAAATTCAGATTTCCAGAGCCTCCATCCATATTTCACGTAAAAGCACAATAGCACTCAACTTGGTAAAAGCTAAAAGCATTAAAAACTCTCAGTGTTGCTCCTTCAGCACCAAAGAACCAGCAATACCTTCTGCCCTATCCCTCATTCATGAGTGGATGACTACTTCCAGCAAACAGAGAAACAAACTCTGGTATTTCAGAAGGTGGGGAATAACACAGTAAAATTAGTATTAGCTAAACCCTAAAGCATTTGTGGTTTTTAAAGGTCTCATTTAACTGTTGAAATAACCCGAAGATACGTAGTATTGTTTTCATTTTACAATATAAAGACTGCACAGCTTTAGTAACAAAACTTCCTAAAATATGAGACTTTTATATTGTAGGAGAGACCTAATTATTTCTTTTTGGATTGCTCTGTAGATTCACTTGTCACTCAATGTTTGGCTAATACATCAATATAATGGATGACTGACTAGTACAGAAACACTCCCTTGGAACAAAAGTTCAAATTTCATCACTGGCTTGTAAAGAAAAATTTATCAGGAGGCATAAAAGACGACAAAATAGCTATATGAACTAGGGGGAATAGTTCAACTCTCCACTTATGAGTCTATAAGCAAATTCCAGAGAGCTGTAAGTCATATCAAGGCTGAAGGAGAATTAAAAACAAAAACCATTAAGTACTCCTGGGTATTAGAACTCCACATTATTAAAAATTTGTTCCTTCCGCCAGTCAGAAACAGAAAAATATACTGTAAGAACATATACTATAATCAAACACACCCTCCAGCATATCCCTCTATGTCTGTGTCCTGGAGCTTTGTACCCTGCATGGAGCTAAGACTTAATGAAGGCTCATCAAAAAAACCTAACTGGGGGCTGGAGAGATGGTTCAGTCGTTAAGAGCACTCGCTGCTCTTCCAAAGGACCCAGGTTGAATTCCCAGCACCCACTCCGCATCTCACAACCATCTGTAACTCCATTTCCAGAGGATCTGACGTCCTCTTCTGGCCTCTTCAGGAATAGGACATGCATGAAGACATATATGCAGTCAAACACCCATATACATTAAAAAAATAAAGATTTTAAAAATCTATGTTTTAAAAAAAACTCTATGTGATCTTATAGCTCCTGGTTCTAATATAAGAAATATTTAATATGTAGGCTAGGGAGATGTCTCAGTAGTTAAGAACAATGACTGCTTTCAAAATGACCCAGGTTCAATTCCCAGCACTCACATGGCAGCTCACAACAGTCTGTAACTCCAGTTTCAGGGGATCTGATGCCCTCATACATATATACATATAGGCAGCACCAATGCATATGAAATAAAAATAAATAAACCATTAAAAAAGAAATACTAATTCTTTTAGTATAAATGTACTATCTTAATACAATGAAAATTTTTGTTATTTCACTGTATTTTTTGAGACAAGGCCCATGTAGCCTAGACTGGTCTCAAACATACAGACCTCACTCTTCCTCAGTCTTCCAAAGGCTAGATAGGATTATAGGCATGTGCTACCATGCCCAGGTATACACTTGTATATTTATTGACTTAAAAATTAATTTCTTGACCTTAAAAATCTCTGTTCCTTTTTAAAAGGAAAAATAACAGCTAGGAAAAATAATAGTTAACCCCACCTTAAGTAGGCAAATGCAATATCTCTTACTAATGATCTCCCAATTGCCAAAGTCAATAGATTCTTCTTAGTAATTGCCTGTCCTGGTATCTCAGCGGCGACTCCTCACTGGGACGTTTCTTCTCCTTAGTTACTAGGATATCTAGTTCTTGTCTCTGACTACTCCTCCACTAGATTTTCATTTGCTTTCTTGCCACTAGCTCCTTAGAAAATTTTGTGCCCTCTTGGTTCTACCCTATATGACCACAGTACTCCCTTGTAATCTTAGCCTTGTAAAGGACTCCTTTGGTTATCTAGAAATGAAACTCCTTAGTCTCTTTTGTAAGACTGAGAAAGAAATGTCAGAGACCCTGGCAATTCTATTCAAATAAACTGACCTTGTTTCTAGTATACAGCTAACTGGATTAACAGAGATAAAACACAAGCTCTCTGAGAGCTGTGGAGCTGATGCGATGGCTGAGTAAAATTCTTGCTGTGCAAGCATGAGCACCTGAGTTCACAGTCCCAGAACCCACAGAAAAACCCAAATGCCACATGCCTGTAATTCTAGAGTTAGCAAGTCACAGTCAGGCAGATTTGTGGTTCTCACTGGTCAGGCAGCCTAGGTGAATCTGAGCTCCAGATTTAGTGAAAGACCTTGTTGAATAAAATAAGATGGAAACCATCAAGCAGAACATTCCGTGTTGACCTCTGACCTCCATGTGCACATGCATACAACAATGTGAACACACCACACACACCACACACACACACACACACACACACACACAGAAGCTGGAGAGATGGGTCAGCAGTTATGAGTGCTGCTTTTGCAGAGGGCCTGAGTTCACAGCAGCCTCGTAGCTCACATCTACGAGCTATACACTCTAGCATCCTTTTTTAGCTTTTGTGGGCATCTGCACACACATGTATACAAACACAGACAAATAAAAATATAATGAATAAAATTTAATGTAAAAAGCACCTTTTTTTGTGTGTTCTTTCAAAAATCCATGTGTTAGAAATTTGGGCCCTCAGGTGGCACTATTATGAAGTGGAACCTTTAAGAGATGGGTCTAGTAGGAGGACCTTGGGCCAATAGAAGGGATTGTGGGAAGCAAGCTTGCCTTTCTTCCTTTTTTTTTCTTTCTTTCCTTCTTTCCTTCCTTCCTTCCTTCCTTCCTTCCTTTCCCTCCCGCTTTCTGGTTCAAGACAGAATCACTTGCTTATTTGCACGTATGCTTCTGCCCTTTCCATGCACTTTACTGGCTGATCTGCTAAGGGGCAGCACCTACTCAGAGCCTGAGCTTTGCTCTGTACACTCTGAACCTCTAAAACTCAAGTTTAATAATCTTTCTTCACAAACCCTGCATCATGTATTTCATTACAGTAACAAAAAGGCAACTAATATGGCATGCCCATCTTTAATCCCAGCACTCAGAGGCAGAGGAATCTCTGTGAACTCAAGGCTTCTGTGGTCTACATAGTGATTTCCAGGCCAGGGATACACAGTGAGACACTCTCTTCAAGAAAATAAGCAAACAAACAAACAAGCAACAACAACAAAACAATCGCAACACACACACACAAATGAAATGAACAAAAAGGTGACTAACACAGAAACCAATCTAAAAATAAACAATAACTTGTAAGTTGAAGAAAACAAAAGTACTTACTAGGCAATAGCTCTCTATCAGCGGTCTCTGTGCAGCTGGGATAAGGGTAAAATAGATGTCCCTTCTCTAATGGGTATGGAATCATTCTAAAAGCTGAAAAGAAAAATACATTTAGCATTCAATTTTATCTCACTCATCTATGCTATAAATCAAACCTATTCTGCAGACATATTTTTATAACTTTTTCACAAAGCATTTTCTTTTCTCTTCTGGAGAGACATTTTAGATGAAACAAAGTAAGCAGAAGAACACATGAACACATGGGGAAAGACTAAGATTTACTAAGAGAATAGCAAGTGGTCTGGTGTGAGCCTAAATGGAATGAATGCTAGAAGATAACAACGGCTGAGGCCTCTTTGCCTCAGTCTCCTCATCACAATCATGGACTTAACTCCATAAGTATAAATCCTGCTTCCTTAAGGAATCTTCAAGAAATAGTAATGAGTATACTTGTGGCTCTCCAGCTAAAAGAGTTCTGCTGGCTTAGTACTCTACCAATGAGGCTCACAAAAGTCTTCCACAAGAATGCACAGTCGGCTGGGCGGTGGTGGTACACGCCTTTAATCCCAGCACTCGGGAGGCAGAGGCAGGCGGATCTTTGTGAGTTCGAGACCAGCCTGGTCTACAAGAGCTAGTTCCAGCACAGGCTCCAAAGCCACAGAGAAACCCTGTCTCAAAAAAAAAAAAAAAAAGAATGCACAGTCATATACCCACACACATAAAATAAAATAAATTTTAAAAAAAGACTATTTAGATATGGTTCAGGGATAATGAAAGTCATTATCTGCCCAGTGTCATTCAATAATCAGAGCTCACATAAGGAAGTCATTTATCAAGATGCATGGAATGTAGCTTGGTAAAAACCCCTCCAGGGCCAAGCAGAATACCAGGTAATAGACATATACGTGAAATGAATGAGAAAGTCTCTGGCTTTGAACACCTGATAATCAGCTAAAAGAAGCCTAACTACTCAAAAGCATTCAATACAAAATTTCAGTTTGATTTAGTTCTCTATTGTCAAGCACAGTGTATGGTTGTTGTTAATAAATGGTTATACAGATTTCCAAACTTGTGGTGCACAGATAATGATGTCCTCATGTCTTACTGATGATGGTGGTGGTAGTGGTTATTAAATGCAGGGTCCCAAGGACACTAAGCTTGTATTCTACCTTGGGGCCTTAGTAAAGATGACTTACTAATTAGTGGGCCCAAACAGTTCTAAGAACTCATAAATTTGAGAAAATATACATAAATTGAAAAGTTTGATTCTTAGTTCATTTTAAAGTAAACCTAATTTTAACAGGCTGTGGTGTTTGAACCTGTAGTACCAGCTACTCAGGAGACCAAAGCAGGAGGACTGCATGAGCTCGAGTCCAGTGCTCATCTGAATGGCAACATGAAGATATCCATCTTAAAACATTTCTTACTAATGAGCTATTTTTAGGAACCTTTGGGACACTGCACAATTTCTCTACCTTGGGACTGGATCAGACATCACCATCATCATTTCCTGCCCCACACTATTTTCTGTCATGCTATTTCTTTTAGTCATAGCAGTTAACAAAACGAAACTGCTGAATTATGAACACACTAGACAAAGATGGACCTATGCTGAAACTGAATTATACCTGGAGTTAACGATTTAAGTGGTATCTGACAGATGTTGAGTGCTTCCATTAAAAATATGCAATAATGGTATGGGCGGTGGTGATGTACACCTTTAATACTAGCACTCAGGAGGCAGAGGCAGGTGGATCTCTGTGACTTTGAGGCCAGCCTGGGCTACAAGAGCTAGTTCCAGGACAGGCACCAATGCTATAGAGAAACCTTGTCTCAAAAAAACCAATATATATGTACACACACACACACACACACACAATAACATAGAACAATCAGTAGAACTGTCTTCTGGGAGTGACCTTCAGTAGTCTACCTCTGGAGCTAGCATTGTCCACTGGCATGGTAAAGAGGGAAAGGAAGAAGGGCCTTTGCTAGCATTTCACATCTAGAAGACAGTGGTTTATTTGTGCAGTTTTCATAAAGTACTTGTGTCTTCTCTGCACAGTGTTCATGATTTTAGCACACCTAAGATTAATAGATATCATTGAATGACAATGCATGAATCAAAAGACAAAAAGTACAGCAATGAATTAACTAGTCTCTTTGTCTGTTATAATGCAAATAAACACATTTTAGATAAAGAATAATGGTCTAGAGCAGCCAGAGCAACAGTGAGAGCCTGTCTCACAGAAAAGAAGAAGGAGGAAGGGCAATTACACTGTAAATAGTAAGCCAGTCAGAGTGAGACTGTCTCAAAATAAAAAAACAAAACAAAAAACCAAAGCAAAACCCAAACAAAAAGTAGCAAAATACTGAAACATACTACAACACAGATGAACACTGTCAATATTATGCTAAATAAGTGAAATCTAAAAAGATAATTACCGTGTAACTATACTATATAAAGTACCTAAACCCATGAGTCACAACTATGAACACTTGAAAGCGTCCAGAAAGGTGAGAATGAAGATTATTGTGTGTGGGCTAGAGAAAATCCAATGGTTAAGAATACTGACTGCTCTCCCAGAGGACCCAGGTTCCATTCCCAGCACCCATTTGGCAGCTCACATCTGTCTGTAACTAAGGTTCCAAGGATCTAACACTCTTACACAGACATGAATGCAGACAAAACACCGATGCACATAAAATTAAATTAAATTGTAAAAGAAAATATTATTATGTGAATTTCAGTTTGGGAAGATGAAAAGGTTCTGGAAATGAAAGCTGATGACAGGTGCTCAATAATGTGACCATATACAACATTAGTGAACTGGATTCAGAACAGCTACAGTGGTAATTTTATGTAATGAATGATTCACCACAATCACAGCCTAAAGCCAGGTGTGGTGGTCCAGGCTAAAGTTCTAGCACTTGGAAGATGGTAGCAGGAAATCAGAAGTTTAAGATCATCCTCAGCTACACAGTGAGCTTGAGGCCTGCCTGAACCGCATGAGACACTGAGGGAGAGGGAGAGAGAATGAACAGGGTTGCTGCACTTACCATCAACTTGACCCAAACCGATCACCCAAGAAGAGAGAACCTCAACTGAGGAGCTGCCTCCACCAGACTGGCCAATGGGCATGTCCACAGGATATTGTCACAACTGCTAATTGATGTAGGAGGGTCTAACTCACTGTGGGTGGTGTCATCCCTGGGCATGTGGGTCTGTGCTGTCTAATAAAGCAAGCTGAACAAGTCAATAAAATGTTCCTCTTTCTAGAGTTCTGCCTTGAGTTTCTGCTTTGGCTTCCTCAATGACGGATTGTAAACTACAGAATGAAAGTTGCTACTGGCCATAGTGTTTATCACAGTGACAGAAAAAAACCAGAACAGCTGCTCTAACACATTTGAAAACAAAACAGCAACTTATTTTTATATTGTAAAATTTATTTAATTTTATGTGAATGAATGCTTTGCCCGCATGTATATATGTGCATCACTGCGTGTCTGGTGCCACTGGAGTTCAGAAGAGGGCAATGAATCCCCCAGAACTGGAGTTCAGGAGGTTGTGCATCACCATGTGGATGCTGGGAAACAAACTCAGGTCCTCTCCAAGAGCAACAAGTGCTATAACTGAGATATGTTTCCTGTTCATAAACCAGGTCTGTCTGTCTGTCTTTCTTCCTTTCTCTCTTTCTTTTTTTCTTTCTCTCTCTCCCTTCCTTTCTTCCTTCTTTCTTTCTTTCTTCTTTTTTTATTTTTAGAACAGGGCTGCGTGTACAGCTCAATGATACAACATATGCTATTAGTATAATCAAGGCTTTGGTTTCAACCTTCCTTACCTCATCATAAAAACAAAACCAAACTAACTAACCAACCAAACAACTAAAGCAACAAAACTTAACCACATTAATAAAGCTTATAAGCTTAAAGGCATACATTTTCATTTTCTCTCACTACAATACTCAACTTTAGCAAAATATCCTGAGTTCCTCTATCTGCTTTTCCTAAATGTGGCCTCAATATATTTCAAATTATTTCCTCTACCAAATATAATGCCACAGAGATCATTTGAAACTACTTCAAGTCCTGAAACTCACACAATTATTTGAAAAGACTGCATGTGGATGCAATGAACATTAGGAGAGTTCAGCATTACATCTGGCCAAGAACACTTACTGCCTTCCCACGTACACTGCAAGAGGTTCAGAGCACCTTCTATCCGTTTCCAGTGCTGCAGATGAAAGAAAGCATAGGCAATTGCTTCACTATCCCCTCGCTTCAGAATGTGTTCCGGAGGTAAAATTAAACTTTTCATCTCTAGTAAGTACTGCAAAAACAACACATGCACACCAAGAAATTAAATTGTGTTAAGTGCAAACATCTACAAACATTTGTTCAAATGTTACAAGTCGGTTTAAAGACACACACACATTAAACTAGTTAAAATAACATGCAGTTCCAACTGAAAACTTGTTTAAAGGGCTTGTTATACTTGTAAATTTCCAAAGTGAGAATTTCCTATAGGTAAAAAGAAATTGACAAACAGCTTATGTGACCTTGCAAAATACAAAATGGAAAGTTAAATGAGGAAATAATATGAGACAAATACTTTCCAAAAAAAAAAAAAAACCAATTAAATGTGAAATCATAAAATACAACTTAGTGGAAAGTACTTTGTGGCATCATTCAATTCTGTTTTCTTTTATTCCTATTTTACGGGTAGAAAACTTAACTGTGGAGTAAAATCAATTCATTTATATTCACTAAGTACAAGACAGTATGCTCACTATGGAACACCAAAAAAAATCCCTTATTGTAATGAGAAAAACAGATTTCTTAAGTAAATAATTATAATCAGATTGTGGTAGGGCCCTTATAAAAGTACAAAGCAACAGGAAATACTAATTTTGTCTTGTTTTTAAAATAGCTTTGTTGAGATATAATTCATATAGCGTAGAATTAGATTATTTGAGAATTCAGTGGTTTTTATTATATTAAAATATGTGCATCCACCACCGCAGTCGGTGTGAACACACTACATCACCTCAGAGGGACTCTGGACCCTCTGATACCATTCAGTCCACTCCTCATTTCTCACTCCTCGGAGCCAAGTGCTAACCTGTTTTCTGTCTCCTTAACTGCCTATTCTGAACACTTCATACAGATGGACTAACATATTATCATAATACTGTTATAATATATGATATCTGTGGAAACATGTGACTAGTTTCTTTCACTAAGCAGTTTTGAGGTTCATCTAAGTCACAACACATAGTGGTACCCTCATTTCTCTTTAGAGTCAGATAACATTCCTCATAAATACACCATGTTTACTTATCCAGTCATTAGCTGCTAGACATGTGCCCTTTCCATGTTTTGGCTTTTAGAAAGAATAATGCAGGGCTGGGGACATAGAGTACTTGCCTAGTATGCTTGAAGCCCTGGGTTTGATACCTAGCACGTAAACCAAAGGTGGTGCACACCTGTAGTTCTAATACTCAGGAGGTAGAGGCAGAAGGATCAGAGTTCAAGGTCATCCTTGACTACACTGTAAGTTCAAGGCCAGGGTGGCATACATAAGAACCTGTCTCAAAAACAAAACAAAACAAAAATCAGAAAAAGCAAGCAAGCAAGAACAAAAAAGCAAAGGGTAATTTTAACAAGTATTTACAAGCTTTGCTATGTTTCATTTCTCTTGAGTAAACATCTTGGAATAGTAATGCTGAGATATACAATAAGAATATGTTGATTTGAGTTGATATTTAAAGAGGATCAGAATATGGATAATTACACTGGGAGTGAGCAGATGTCAGAACAGAAGATACATTCAAAGCACAGGCCCAAGGAAAGCAAGGGAGAATCTTAAAAATAAAAAAAGTTGTAAGGATTCCAACTTAAGCTTTAAGCCTTAAGTAATTAATCTTACATATTCAATTGTACCAATACATCTGAAATGATATTTGTTTATGAAGCGCGCCTCTCCATACATCACTAAGATCACTGCCCTTTAATTACTCCTACTCCTGATGTTTCTGGCTCCTCAAAGTGTAAGAAGGCAGTCTGCTCATCAATTTATTTTAGCAGATGTCACAAACTATGAGATTATTTACTAATCCAGTTTGGGTACTTAACATTTCCCATTCAGTTTCTTAAAAGGAATGCAGCAGAGGTTGCGTCCTGGTCAGGCAAAGCCCATTTGCTGCCTGGTTGGGTTCTCTCTCCTCAGTGCCCTGGGCCTATATTCAGGCGGGTAATATTCTTTCTAATCCTCTCTAATCCTGGCCCATTTTTTTTGAAACACAGTAAAAGATCACTCACACCAGGCAGCTGTGGGAAAATGGACTCCAATGGCTGACCTCTGACACAATTCCTCATGCTCCTTGCAAGTGCACTAAGAGCTTCTTCAGTAGGAAGCTCAGTGTTATCACAGTGGGATAGCATCGTCAGACCAGTGTCACAGCTACAGAGGAAAACTTTAATTCTCAAATCACGTCCTTTCTACTAAAACTCTAATTTAGAAATGCGAGGTTCGGGGGAAACCCCAGTCATTTTTATTTAGAATGTGAAAGCTTTACACAAAATAAAGTGGTATTTAGTGTTTGGGGCTATGTAGGCAGATATTTGGTAAATCATATCAACTTAATATGTCCAGAAAACACTTTTTTTGAATAGTAACTATATACCTATATTTTCAATGTCAACAATTCTCAGCATCAATGCACATAGTACATAAATAAATATGGCACATTTAATAGGAAAATATAATTCATAATTTTAAAATTTGATTTGTATTTTGTTTTGGTTTGGGGTCAATACCGGAACTCAGGATGGCAAGCACATTGCATAATAACTCTTACCACTGAGCTAAATCCTTAGCCCAAATGTCCTTTTCAAATTGACTTTAAAGCAAAATATATTTTTCAATTTCTACCAAGGTAAAATTTGGTTCCTAAAATATAAGAAAAATTCAGTTTTAAAAAAAGTACCTGTGCTAGAGAGCTAAGTCAGTAGTTAAAGCACTTATTGCTTTCAAAGGTCTTGGGTTTGGTTCCCAGCACCCACATGCAGCTCACAACCATCTATAACTTTAGTTCCAAGGGATCCAAGGCTCTGTTTTAGTCTTTGTGGATATCAGAAACGCACATGATGCACATACATTCATACAGGAAAAACACTCATAAAATAAAAATAATTTTTTAGTATCTACTTAATGGATCTTGGGGACAGCTCAATACATGGCATGTCCTCAACACATTCCAAGCCTTGGCTTCAGTCCCTAGCATAAATACACAAAAGTGCAATTAAAATAAGATATAACATTATTACAATACTTATTTTATGTCCTTCAGAAATTGTTATTCAGGAGTTTCTGTTATCCAGTGTAGACCTTAAGTTAATGCACAACAAAAACTCTACCCTATAGACTCTCTGCACTACCTAGCACATTCTACTACCTAAAACAGTCACTGAAATAATGAACCGAGCTGAGCTGATATACACAACAAAATGTCTTCAAATTCATCCATCAGTTTTTACTTAAAGACACTTTTATAGGGAGCTGTGTATGTGAGCGTGCGAGCACACAAGTGTAGACTGTGGAGGCTAGACGCCAATGCTAGATGTCGTCTTCTACTGCTCCCGGTTATCAAAACTCTCTTAATTGTTGTAGTTATGATGATGATGATGATTAAGTAATAGTAGTAGTAGCAGATCTCCTGAGTAAATTGGGAGCAAGCATCTTTACCCATTGAGACATGTTGCCTGTTCTAGAATATTACTTTTTAATTCAGTCTCACTCTAGGTTTCAGGACATAGGCAGATTATACCCCAGACCTTTTGTCTGAAATGTAACATGAATTATCTAATCCAATTTTCAATAGTCCTTATTTCCCTCTGAAAATTCCTAAGACTGGCCTTTATTGTATGCATTTCTAGATACTCTGATCTTCTGAACTCCTACCAGAAAGGCCCATTAAGCTCCAGGGCTTCTCTAGTTCACAGCTCTAAATTTTTTCATATTTTTCCTACAAACTAGTTGTAAACATGTAGTCCAGTTTATCACAGCAATGACTGTGATTGCTGTGTTGCTGAAAGAAGCAATTTAATGGAGGAGATATAGCCTGACTCTAGTATAAGATATATAATCTATTACTGTAGGGAAGGCAGTGGCTGATATGGCTGGTCCAGTTGAGGCAGGAGATTGAGATATTAATAGTTGCATCTTGGAACAGGAAGGAGAGAGCCTGAGCTAAACACAAAGACAGCCTAGAACCCCAAAGTCCTATATTTGCCATCTAGACCATATGTCCAAAAGGTTCTATAACCTCCCAATACAGTACCACCAGCTAGGAACAAAATGCTCAAATGCAAATACATGAGATATTCCATATTTAAACCAGAACACATGCTTCATCTTAGCAAACTAAAATAGACTCCTTTAAGACAATGGGCCAGGTGGTGGCAGCGACACACACCTCCTAATCCCAGCACTCAGGAGACAGAGGCAGGCTTATATCTCCTCAAGGTCAGCCTGGTCTACAAAGTGAGTTCTAGGACTGCCAAGGTTACATGGAGAAACCCAGTCTCAAAAAACCATTAAAAAGTAGGACAATGGGTGATCAAAAGCTTATAGAGAATGGCAGATGAAGAAGAGATTGAATATATATACAATAAGACACGACTAATCCAGGAACATTGACTTGAGATAGAAGCAAAACAAGTGGTACAAGACTGTAGATGCTGGAGTCAGACTGAAGAGTTCCCATTAGTGTAATACTAAAGGGTTGGTTCTCACCCTATACACAGCAGAGAATTTACAGAAGTCTTAAAGCGAAGTGAAATTTGCTCGTTAGGTAGAAAACTGGTAATACAGTAGAGAGGGGCAAACAGCAGGAAGATCAGTGGGGAATCTGTCTAGTCGTCCACACGAGAAATGGTAACATTTTTGAGACACGTCTAGATATTTAGAAATTCATATAAAGTACTGGGCAACTGTGGTGAACACTTGTAATCACTGCACTCGGGAAGCCGAGGCAGGAAGACCATGAGTCTGAGGCTAACCTGAGACTCTAGCAAATTCAAGGCCAGCTTAAACTACACAGTGAAATCCTGTCTTGGGGTTGGGGAGATGGGGAGGAGGGAAGATAGGAATATAAATGCCTGATAACATTTACAATAAGCAGAAATAATAGTTAATTTCGGAAAGTAGAAGTTGGCTAAATAATGAACTTGTTTTTTTTAAACTTTAGAAACTTTTGAAATATCTGACATTAAAAAAAACCTTGCTTCAGTAATAAAAGCAACAATAATATGTATTTTTAAAAGTAGGTAGTGAAGGTGCACAATAGTCAATGAGAATGGTGATGCCTAGCTCTGAAAGACTTTTTAAAGGTTATAATATGCTAGTCCTTTGAAAAGGGCAGAGGGAAAAAATAATGTAGGAAAGCCAGGCATAGTGGCATTCTACATGAACTTGGAGGCTGAGGCAAAGAGACTGTTGTGAGTTTGAGGTCAGCCTGGTATACACAGTAAGGCCATGCCTTAATATCCACCATCACCTCTATCACACACACACACACACACACACACACACACACGTACACACAAGAATGAAAGGGCTAATGAAGCCATAAATCAAAATGAAATAAGAGTAAAATACATTCAAAAATTCAGTTTGAAAGCATAAAATATCTGAATTACTTTTATAGGATGAAAATACAAGTCTGTAGATGAGAAGAAAACCAGCATTAAAAGATATAGATTTGAAAATTATCAGCAAATAAAATATAGCTGGATACAAGCCAAGGCCAGCATCTAGTGTGTGCTGCTGGACCACCTAAATGACCTCTGAATAACCCCATTATTGTATTGGTAATAAGTGAGAGAAATGTCTGGCACAAATCTAGTTTCTAAATACGTACTTTAGTCCTTGCTTTTCACTAAACATATTAAAATTAAGCTACTCTGGAAGCTATAATTAAAAAGCATGATGATATATGGTCAAACATTTGCTCTCTGTCCCTTTTCCCCCTTTATTCAGTGCTTGAGATCGAACCCAGGGCCTTTGTGCATGGATGGTTTCTTTAAGAGTCTAAAATCATACCCAAGCTTACACTCAAATTCAATTTAATTTTCAACTGCTTTGATCTTTATAATTTATCCTTAGATTACTCTTTTCTATTACTTTGTAAATCTTACAACAGCTTTTGACCAAAAGCAATATAATTCTGACCTGAAGTAATGATAATGCTTTATAATCTTCCTCTTAAAGGCAGAGGTTAAAGAATAATCTCTCTGAAGACATCTGAAATTAAGGTCCTTTGCTCTTGATCAGTCATGCACACGAAGAACCAATTTATCTCTGCAATTAGTGTTCTTAGTGCACATTCTATGAGATTAGACAGGCAAGCTGAAAGCAGAGTCTATAAGTATGTATTGTGGAGTCTAAACACAATGCCCAGAGAGAAAGTAAACAGAATTGTGATGTGAGTAAAGCAAGAAAAACATAATTCCTATCAGCCTCGGGAGGAAAGAAGAGAAAGGGAAAGGAGACTAGGGAAGACACTGAGGAAAAACCCCTTTCCACATCACCTTATAGAGCCAAAAGAGAGGAATTGATAGCCTAACTCTATTGTTAGGCAACACTGCGACATAATGGAAAGGCAACGCTCTCACTGTGCTGTAAATCTGGACAATAGACACCATTTTCCTATTTCTCCCTTTACTTCCACTGTGCCATCCAGAATTTTAATTAAATAACTGTTTCTCTCATTTGTTTTATATATGCTGTTAATATGCCCAGGTTAGCCATGGGCATACTGAAATACAAATTGATAAAACTCAGAACATTCTACAGGATTCAATTTCTGATCAACCATAAAGGATTTTACTTTGCTCCTCATTTTTATCTTTTTAAAGATAGGGTCTTACCTGTAGCTCTGACTGTGTACAACTCAGAGACCCACCTGCCTCTGCCTCCAAAGTGCTAGGATTACAGGTATACACTACCATGCCTGGCTCAGAAAGGATTTCATTTTCTGGGTATCAATATATTTTAAAACTTCTCTTGTATTCACATAAGTTTCCAGGTGTGGTCTGCTTTCTTGAAAAGATAACACTAAGAACAGCTTTATTTGGAAAATAAGAAATAACTTTTAACATTTTTAAATTTTAACATTTTAAACATTTCAACATCTTTAAAAGCCACAGATGTCATCTTCCTAAATACGTGTTCAGAATACAGAACAATTTAGTTTTTGTTACTTGTCTTACTTTTAGTGTTATTTTCTTTTCAAGACAAAGTTTTGTGTGACCTCAAACTTGCTATATAACCGTGGATGACCTCTCAATTTGTGATCTGTGTATTTTATTGTTTAATGAAAAAGGGTCTGATTCATCATGGAAATCATTGGGATTGCAGGAATGGACCACCACACACTCAGCTCTTCTGATTCTAGGGATTAGACCCAAGACAACATTCAAGCTAGGCACTCAGCCAGCTGTGCTACATTCTCATCCATATGTTGCTTTGAGGCAAGATCCATACATAGCTCAGGCTAGCCTCTACTTTAGGATCCTCCTGCCTTGGTACCATCATGCCTAGCTTGTTTAATGTTCTCTCTAGCCCCACGGTCTGATCTACAAAGCAAGTTCCAGGACAGCTAGGAATAGAAAAATCTTGTCCCAAAACAGACAGACAAACAGACAGATAGATAGATAGATAGATAAAATAGAAAAAAACTTGTCAGGGTCAGTGAGATGGCTCATCAGGTAAAGGGGACTTATCACAAGCCTGGTAGCCTGGGTTTAACCTTAGGAACCCATGTAAAGGTAGAAGGGGAGTATTTGACTCCATAAATTCACCTCCGGCCTCCATACCTAAATCATCTGATGAGCCCCCCTCATCACACACACATCACATCCTATCACATTACATCACATTAATATATTTGCTTTTACTTTGCTTTGAGACAAGATCTAGCCTTGGCTGGCCTGGAGCTCAAAATGTAGACCACCCATCCTGGCCTCAAACTCACCAAGATCCACCTGCTTCTATCTTGTAAGTACTAGGATCAAAGGTGTGCACCACAATGTTTAGTTCTTTGTATTTTCTTAACACTAAAGATGAGCAGAATTTAATCTTAGTGTTTGTCATGAGAAAAACCCACTGTTCTCCCCCATCTCAGATAATCAGAAGCTCAAGCGCTGTTTGTTGAGGGAGTTCTTTATCCCATTAGATTGTATATGTGCTTATGACAAAAATCACATGACGTAACACATGTGGGTATATTCTTGTACTTCCCACTCTGTGGTTTGGTTTTGCAAAGTAATTACTTCAAGCTTAAATATAAAAGTAATAAAATTTTTTTAAATGCCAGTAGTTTACTTATAAGAACTTTTGGAACTGGAGAGATGGCTCAGCAGTCAAGAGCACTGGCTGCTCTCCCAGGGGCAAGAGCACCCATACAGTAGCTCAGTAACAGTCTTTAACTCCAGTTCCACGACCCAGTGCCCTTTTCTGGCCTCTGCGGGTGCCAGGTATGCGTGTGGTGCACATATATACATGTAGGCAAATACTCAAACACATGAAGCAATAATAAATAAATTTTCTTTTTTTTTTTTTGGTATTTTTCGAGACAGGGTTTCTCTGTAGCTTTGGAGCCTGTCCTGGAACTAGCTCTTGTAGACCAGGCTGGTCTGGTCTCGAACTCACAGAGATCCGCCTGCCTCTGCCTCCTGAGTGCTGGGATTAAAGGCGTGCGCCACCACCGCCCAGCATAAATTTCCTTTAAAAAATTCCTATAACTAGTCCCTAAAGTGACCTATATTTTTTAGGTAGTATATAAAGTATCATGATATGAAGAGTTCCATCGACAGTAGATCACTGAATTCGAGGGTTCACAATTTACAATTCCAGTGATCTATGATAGCTGCACATATCTGGACTGTCTTTTAGGCTTGTGCACAAATGTGAATGCCTAACCGAGTGAAAACCCCAAATATATAACACAGAATTAAACCTGTTTTCTGATCTTCACAAGGTAACCTATGAACTAGGAGGAGGGCTTCTAGTTCGTCCCGGCCGCCCGGTTAGCTTAGCCCCAAAATAACCACACAGAAATTGTATTCATTAAAACACTGCTTCGCCCATTAGCTCTAACTTCTTATTGGCTAACTCTTATATTTTTTAGCCCATTTCTATTAATCTGTATATTGCCACGTGGCAGTGACTTACCGGGTAAAATTCCCAGTGTCTGTCTCTGGTGGCTCCATGGCATCTCTCTGATTCTGCCTTCTTCCTCCAGAATCAATCTAGTTTTCTCTGCCTACCTAAGTTCTACCCTATCAACAGGCCAAGGCAGCTTCTTTATTCATTAATGGGAATCACAGCACAAAGAGGGGACTCCCACATCAGTGATTGTTTGCCTCAGGTGATTGTCAAGGCTAATTAATATGAAAGGAGAACTTTCTATAGATGGAAATATTCTAAGTTTGTATTCAGCTGTATCTTACCTAACAAAGAGGCTCAGAAGGTTCTTCAACATTTATACCTCACCCAGAAAACCCACTTTTGGGTTTATATTTCGTGGGTGAACATAAATGTGATTGTGAGATGCACAATGACTTGAGGCATATTAATTAAGGGTATAAATGGCTTCCTGTAATAATTCAAGTTCATTCTTTTTTTTTTTTTTTTTTTTTTTTGAGACAGGCTTTCTCTCTGTATCCCTGGCTAAACTGGAACACACTCTGTAGACCAGGCTGGCCTCAGACTCACAGAGATCTGCCTGCCGAGTACTGGAATTAAAGGCATGCACCAATGCACCACCATTGCCCAGCTTCATTATTTTTTGTTTAAGACAGGGAACCTCATAATGTAGGCTGGCCTCAATCTTATGAGTCTCCAGCCCTTCTTCCTGAGTGCTGAGATAACAGATGTAAAAGGCCGCATAAGGCTACCATGTTAAGGATTACCATCCATAATAAAAAAGACAAATATAATACCTTCTATAATAATATTTAAAAAAAAATAAGTAGAAGCCTCCCAGCACATGGGAAGGTAAGGAAGGAGATCTACTTTTAGTTCAAGGTCAGCCTGGGCGACATGATGAGTTCTAGGATAGCCTGGGATTGAGTATAAAAACCCTGTCTCCAAAACTCAAAACACAACAACAAAAAGAAAACCTGGGCTGGAGGGGAGAGAATTTTCTCAAAACAGCTAAAAATCAAACCAAACTAACCCCAAATGCCCAAAATCAAGAAAAAAAATGTACAAAGAACTTAAACAGGTAGCTCTTTAAAAATGATAAACAAATAGCACATTAAAAGATGATCAAATGGGCTGGAGAGATGGCTCAGTGGTTAAGAGCATTGCCTGCTCTTCCAAAAGTCCTGAGTTCAATTCCCAGCAACCACATGGTGGCTCACAACCATCTGTAATGAGGTCTGGTGCCCTCTTCTGGCCTGCAGGCATACACACAGACAGAATATTGTATACATAATAAATAAATAAATATTAAAAAAAAAAAGATGATCAAATTACTGGCCACTGGTGAAATGGAAACTAAAACCATAAGAATCTATTTCACACCCACTTGGATAACTGTAATAAAAAAGGCGGACAATAGTAAGCATGAGCATGCAGGTGAAGATTGAAAACCTTCGCACATTGTTGATAAAAGAGGAAGGTCATTTCAGAAAAATAATTCATCACAAAAGTAAGCACAAACCCACAATACAATCTATTAGTTCCACTAAGGAGAAAAGATGCCCACACAAACATTTGTACACATTCACAGCAGTATTGTTTATAGTAACAAAAGAGCAGAAAAAGCCAGGTGGTGATGGTGCATGCTTTTAATCAATCCTAACTCTCGGGAGGCAGAGACAGGCGGATCTCTGTGAGTTCGAGACCAGCCTGGTCTACAAGAGTTAGATCCAGGGCAGACTCCAAAGCTACAGAGAAACGGTGTCTCAAAAAAAACCAAAACAAAAAACAAAACAAACAAACAAACAAAAAACAAAAAAGAGTGAATTATATGAATTATCTCAATAAAAAGAATGAAACTATTTTATGGATGAAGAATAAAGAATATGAGGCAGAGATGGAAAGATGGCTCAGGGGTTGAGAACACAGGCTTCTCTTCCATAGGACCAGGATTCGATTCCCACCACTCACGCAGCAGCTTACAACAGTCTATAAGTACAGTTTCAGGGGAACCAACACCCTCTTCTGGCCTCTACAGGCACCAGACAGGCACATGGTACACAGACATACGTACAAGTAAATGCCATACACATAAAAATAAATAATAAAGAATATGAGACACTAAAAATGAATAAACAGAATGCTGTGGGATATTTAAAATATATAAAATAATTTCTATTGAAAGTAAAAATATGACTATTCCTATAGTAGCTAAAAGATAAAAATATTTTTCTTTTTCAGTGACTTGAAAAAAATTTTGTTGAAACAAAGTCATAGCCAGGTAATGAAGAACAAGTTCAAAAAACATGAAAACAGGGGCAGGCAGTAGTGGTGCACGCCTTTAATCCCAGCACTCGGGAGGCAGAGGCAGGCGGGGATCTCTGTGAGTTCGAGGCCAGCCTGGTCTACAGAGCTAATTTCAGGACAGGCTCCAAAGTCACAGAGAAATCCTGTCTTGCAAAACCAAAACAACAAAAAAACAAAAAACATGAAAACATGCTATTTTACTATGGCACTATATCATAGTACTCATATAGTGAAATTCATCTAGTAGAAAAAAATCTATATAAACAATATTAATGAAATACCTCAAAACAAATTCATAGTAAAGAGATTTAGATCATCTTTCTGTCACACCTCTAATAGCTTCCAGCTTTAACAAATTGCACAGTTCTTGACCTACAGCCATTTCATTATGTGGAAAGTTGCCAGAAAATATTTCCTGCTTTAAACCTTTTATCCTCTGTCATTTTACTGTTCAGATGCAGACAACTGCTTGACAAATTTGCATAATAAATTTGTAACACAAAATAAAATTTAAAAGTAAATATTTATTGAAATGATACTCTTCAATTGCTTAAAGAAGTTATTAGAACCCACAAGTTTGAGGGAAAATCCCGTAAAGCCTTTTATGTTTGCTTGCTTCCAGCTGAGAGTCAGGGACAGGGCCCAGAATAGGGGAAAGAGCTGTGCATACTTTATCACTTATAAAATCTGGCAAAAACAGCCACAAATTCCACAGCTCTTCCAGTTCATATGACATCAATATTATTTAAATGGGATATTTTCAAGTTGCTAGAGCTAAAAGTTCCTCTAGCAAGTCTTAATAGCGACCCTGCTGCACTCAGCATAAACCATCAGCTACAAACAGCAAAGGTACACATAAGTACATGGAACTGTATATTCTGACAGCTGAGTGTTAACTGCTCTGATAGTTGGTTGAGGAAGAACTAATTAATTTCTACCTATAAATTAAAAAACTAAAGCTAAAAAACATATAAAAATCCTATAAAAGGATATTTTACATATGACAAAAATTCACTATTGTAAAATACAACCAACAGCAAAACAGGAGGAAAGGAGATTATCCCAAGAATTGACAAATGGCATTACATCAAATCAAGATGCTTCTGCACAGCAAGGGAGTAATCCCTGGAGTAAAGACAGCCTATGCAACAGGAAAAATGTTTGCTAACCACAGATCAGACAAGCAATTAATATACAGGATATGTAAAGAACTGCAAAATTTAAATACCCCAAACTCCACAAATCACCCTATCAATAAATGGGCTACCCAAAATATAATTGTAAATTATATCATATAACACATAAAAAATTTCTACTTGGCTACATATTACATAAAATTGAACTTAAAAAAAAAGTCAAAAGGTGGTGGTGCACGCCTTTAATCCCAGCACTTGGAGGCAGAGGCAGGCGGATCTCTGTGAGTTCGAGGCCAGCCTGGTCTACAACGAGCCAGTTCCAGGACAGACTCAAAAGCTACAGAGAAGCCTTGTCTTGAAAAAAAAATTGAACTTAACAAAACAAATGGACTAATGAACTAAGCAGAAAGTTTTCAAGGTAGAAATACAAATGAACAATAAATATTTGAAAGAGCATTCAATATCTTTAGTCATCAGGGAAACAAAAATTAAATCTGCTTTCAGATTCCACCTCGCCCCACTTAGAGTGGTTATCATTAAGAAGACCTATTACAGAAAACGCTGGTGAGATGATGAAGGAAGAGGAACTTTCCTTAAAAACTGCTGGTGGGATTATACACATAATTAGCTACTATTGAAATCAGTATAGGGGCTCCTCAAAAACTGACCATCTGACCCAGATGTGCTATTCTTGGATAGACAGCCAAATGACTAAGTCAACAACAGAGACACCTGCAGACCCATTGCATTATTTGCAACACCCAGGAAAGAGAAGCAGCTTAGATATTTATCAATACATAGACGGATAGAGAAAGGGCTGCACATATACAAAATGGAATTTATACAGACATAAGGAAAAAGAAATCGTGGCATGTGCAGAAAAAGGGACAACTGGTCATTATGCTAAATAAAATAAGCCAGATTCAGAAAGACAAATACTACATTTATCCTCAACTGTGGAACTAAGTTTAAAACTTTATATACAAAGCTGGGAAGACATCTCAGTTGCCCTATAAGCACAAGGACTTACGTATGAGCCCCAGAATGCATCTAAAATAAATCATCAGGCTGCTAGTGGAGGGCACTTTAGCTCAGTCCTGGGAAGGTAGAGCCAGGCAGATCCTTGGAGTTTGCCAACCAGCCAGACTAGCCTACTTGGTAAGCTTCCAGCCAGTGAGAGGTTGTCTCAAAAGCAGGATGGACAGCTCCTGAGGAGCAACACAGAAGTTGTCCTCTGAACTTCACATGAACATACACGCATGTGCACATTACCCATACACAAAAATATATATGTGCATGTATTTATATATGTGTGCTTTAGATCATTAAAGTGTAAAAGGGGTCATAAGAGAGAAGAAGAGATCTTAAGGGATGTGGGAAACAGAGAAGGTATTAGAATATATAATAGGAACACAGAAAAAAGAAATTAGAGAAGAGAAAATCTGCTCGAAGGGGGGAGATTGTATTAGGGAGGACAATGAGAGAAGGGAAAAAAGAAGAATAAAGAACAATGACATGTGTACATGAAGATACCATGATATAAACTCATTATGTTGCATTCAAACCTAAAATTAGCTTTTAGAAAAATCACATTTGGAAGTGTACATGTTGAAGCTTTTTTTGTTTTTGTTTTTTGTTATTTTTTAAAAAATATTTAATCATTTATTATGTACACAATATCTGTATTTGTGTGTATGCTTGCAGGCCAGAAGAGGGCACCAGACCTCATTACAGATGGTTGTGAGCTACCATGTGGTTGCTGGGAATTGAACTCAGGACCTTTGGAAGAGCAAGGCAGTGCTCTTCACCTCTGAGCCATCTCTCCAGCCCCTGTTTTTTTTTTTTTTAAAGTATATTTGGTATCTTCTTTTATTAGGAATTTTTTAAAAGATTTATTGTGTTCACCTTGCTATATGGCTTCTGCAGGCTTGTGAGCTATAAGCTTAATGTCCTTTGTTAATGGCTAAGGTCCACTAATGAGTGAGTACATACCATACTCATCTTTTTGGGTTTGGGATATCTCACTAAGGATAGAG